>BLSH010549075.1:240846-264903 GCA_018402905.1 Glandirana rugosa
TTCTGTCCTCTCCGCCATCTGGAATTAGTGCCTCATGGCACTATGTTCGCCTGATTAGGAAGCTTCAGGCACTATGCACACTAGTGTTGTTTTAGGCTTTGTGTCCACGGGACGTTGTTTAACCTCTCCTGAATGATTTAACTTGACAAACCGACGTTTAAAAATGTCAGTTTAGCCGCGTTTGCGTCTAGAAGCATTTTTTTTCTTTTAATGAGAGAAGTCTGTAAATGAAATGCTGATAAATGCGAGTTACCACGTTTAGCAGCTTTTACAAGCTGTTACAGGCATTTGGCGTTTCAAATGTCTCTGAACATCCGTCCTGAATACACTTTTTTGCTTTCCAAAAAATGCTTCTAAACTCAACTGCCTAGAAATGACTATAAACGAACCAGTGTACATTTACTGATAATGTTATCTTATCAGTACATTTACACATGGTCATTTAAGGTCATTCCAGGCAGTTGAGCTTAGAGGCTTTTTTTGGAGCGCAAAAAATGGGTTCAGACGCAAGTTCAGAGTCATTTGAAACACCAAACAGCTTGTAAATTCCGCTAAACACGCCTAAACGCGGTAACTCACGTCTAGGAGCATTTCGTTTACTAGATGCGAATGCGACAAAATGCGGCTAAAGGCAACATGCAAAACACGGCAAAACTGGCGTTTTAGACACCGGCTTCTAGCTGTCAAAAAAATCGTTATGGGGAGGTTGAAAAAGTGTTTGGTGTGCATGAAGCCTACAAGCTGTTATTCACATTTTTTGTTTTTCTATGTGCCCATGCACACTACTTTAGGCTATTAGAATTTTTTGAGCTTTTGGGAGTCCTATAATTGCTGCTCCTTGTGGAAGGCTGGTCTGATAAGCAACACAGACTTGGTCCTGTTTACAGATGCAGCAGGTCCAGCCGGATATGGTGCATTTTTTCAGGGGCAATGGAGTGTTTAACCATAACCTGAGGAATCGTGTGGCGGGCTTTCTAAAAAATCTGGTGCTTTTGGCATTGTCTCCTATAGTCCTGGCAGTTGAGCTCAGAGGTGAGGCCTTTTGCAAACAAAAAGTGCACTTTCATTTTGACAATATGCGTGTGGTATCAATACTATATTGGCCTCATCTGGTTTTAATTTGTCTGAGATTTAATGCTATTATTTATGCTGTGCATATTCCTGGAAGTTGCAACAAAGTGGCAAATGCTTTGTCTCATTTTCAGTGGGATGAGTTTGGAGTGTTGGTACCAGAGGCAGAGCAACATAGGATACCCTGTCCTGGAGGATTGCATTGGTGTCACCACTGGACTGATTTGGGATTCGCTGAGTACTGGGAAGGCTTATTCCAAATCTTGGAGGAAATGGTGCTCATTGGTGGATGGGGTAGGTGGGGTGAACTCTGAGTTTGATGTTTCTTTGTTGGTACTTTCGTAATTTTTATGGGGGGTATGTGGTATGGCGCTGCTCACAGAGATATAGGTAGCAGGATACAGATATATTGTTACTACGTAGGCTGCTGCCCCCACCGGGATCTAGAAACTAGATAAGGTATGTGATCTGAGTATATTTAGTGGGCTTGGCGCTGCCTTGAGATTTGGCTCCAGAAAAATATACTAGCATATTTTGTTTTAAAGAAAAAGAGGGGTATTCTAGATAGACCCCAACCAGTATGGAGTATATATTTACTGTAGAAATAAATTATTGTGCTATGTGTTAAAGTGCTTGTGCAATATATGGTAAAAGATATAATAAGAATAAAAAGAAAGAAATATATATTTCCAAATGCATTCATAAAATTGCATAAAAAGCTAATGAAAAAGTCTCCACGGAGCCAAGCCAACGTCCTACGCACTTCCGGTCGCAACCCCCATTGGAACGCAAGGAAGTTCCGGTTACTCGGTTCTGACTTCTCTTCTCTTAACTGTGAGTTGATATTAGCTTGCTGTGTATGATACGTTGCCCTTGTTACTAATCCCTCGTGAATACTGTATCCCTATGCATGGTACCCGCAACCCACGGTGAGGAGTGGGCCGCGAACCGGGTTCTGAAAAACACCCTGATGTACGGAGTTATCTGCAAAGCTTAAGGACAAACGCAGTGAGTGGGGTGTATGTTGGAGGGGAGCACCTATATCCACTGCTCTGGTCCCCCACCACCCCGCACTTGTCTAAACAAGTATTGATTAATGCATGCTGCACCTTTTCTAAGAGACTTTTTTTATTGGCTTTTTATGCAATTTTATGAATTTTTGATCATCATAAGGAGCACTTTTCTATAAATTTTACACTGACCTTGCACCAATTTATTTAGTGAATTTTCTATGGTATTTTTATTGTGTATTATTGCTGAATTTACATATTGCCTTTAATATTGGTCTTTCTTCACTGATTCTACATAATAAGAACTTTGAGTTAAGATGTAACTGTTTAAGCACTGTTGCACCTACGTCTTGTCTGCATCACCGCATTTGGAAATATATATTTCTTTCTTTTTATTCTTATTATATCTTTTACCATATATTGCACAAGCACTTTAACACATAGCACAATCATTTATTTCTACAGTAAATATATACTCCATACTGGTTGGGGTCTATCTAGAATACCCCTCTTTTTCTTTAAAACAAAATATGCTAGTATATTTTTCTGGAGCCAAATCTCAAGGCAGCGCCAAGCCCACTAAATATACTCAGATCACTTTCATAATTTTGTCTGGAGTGTTTCAACATCGATAGAGGATCATAAGCATGCGGGTCCTGCTTTCTGGTTCAAGTTGGTTGGTGTGGTGGATTTTACTAAGGCTTTTGTGGTCAGACAGGTTATGGGGGTTACCAGAGAGGTCAAGATGGCTGTGACTTATGGTGCCCTGTTAGTTGCTAGGAACAGTTTCCCTTCTTTCATCCTTCTGTTTTAGTTGTTCATTTCCATAGTTTTCATGTTTGGTGGGTGCATTGTGCTTTTGTTTTCCTGTTTTGTTACAGGTATCCCAGGTGATGGGAGGCCCAGTTTGCCCAGCAGGCAGTTGGGACTGTCCAGGGAGGTGGGTAGTGTCAGGTGGATTGGTGCCCCTGACATACTCTGGAACTCGGGTGGTGCCCAAGGTACACCATTTAGCTAGACTGGATAGGGCTCCATACATTTTAGTTTTTCATGTTGAGAGAATGATTTTCACTCCACGAGCGAGCTGATCAGGGATATGAAGCTTGATTTCGTGAGGCTTTGGATTTCCTTTTCAGATATGCTCATAGTCTGGTAGGACATGGTGGTGTACACTTCCTGCCGGATGGCTTGATCGGTGGAGAGACTAAATTGGTGGAGAGACTTGGATTAAAGTAAACTAGAAGGTGGAGAGGTTTGTGATCAGAAACAGGGGCTTGGGCATTAGGCATTTGGATTTGGGAAACAGATGCTTGGCAGTTCCTTAGGGGTGACAGTGACAGTCTCCATGCTATTGTTACTTTATTTTTGGTATTTGGGTCACAGGAGGAGATTCAGAGGGCCTTTCATGTTAGAAGGGGCCCACAATTGTAAGGTTATACACTTGTGTCACTGTGGAGGTTTTGGGTCCTTGACAGTAGTCTAAAGCTGGTTAAATGTACTTACCTCTTTGTTGGCTTAAAATCAAAGCATGTATGCTATTCACTTGGTGGAATGTTTATCTATCCAGATACTAAACTAAACATGCCATGTGTTTGAAGAACATACCTCCCAATTTTCTGAGCTGTAAAGGAGAGAACATCTTTTAGGTGAAAGATATACCCAGTCCAAAATTTACCACATAACTATATGTATTACATAAATTAGCTTTTGAACAGTTTAGTATTTACTGTACATATTCCTAACAAGCAGTAAATGAGTGTTAAAATAAGCCTTCGTTGTTTGTTGAATCTGCCATCACTATAGAGCAATAACATGTCCAAATTCACAGCAGAAGAAACTAAGTCATTCGAGTTTTGCCTACACAATAAACACTTTTTAAATACAAGTGTTTGGTAATAAAAACACATTTTTTTAAGCCAAACTATAGCTTTAAGATTTTGTACAATTATTTATACAGGTATATAAATTAGATCTAAAAGATGGGCAATTGTGGAGACACTTGTGGAGATTTAGCTTTGAAGGAACAGAGAGATTTTATCTTTAACAGAAAAACTGTTAATTCCTCAACAGGGGCATTTTATTGCACTGGTCATGGGTTACTTTGAAAGATAAAAATATGGACATGACAGCAGAGAGTAGTATAGAAAACAAAGGAGGGCAGGGGTTCATAAGGAGGATTAACAAAGAGTGGTGCAGACACAAAGACTAAACCACTCTTCTAAACTGAGAAAAAGGAGCAAATTCTCCTGTTAAATAGGAGCTATCACAGGCAGGCATACAGACTTGGTATCTCTCTTTTGAGTGAGAGGAGGAGGAAGGCTGTTGAACCCAACTTTGCAGTGGTTGACAGCCAGGCATATAGGCAATGAACAGAGCTTTTCCTGCCTAATTACAAACTTTCCTTTGTATAGTGTGTTCACTGCATGGGCAGAGAGGCATTTGAGCTGCCTGCTAGGTTACCATCAGAGAGTTCACATCCCATACGCCAGGTTTTGTATTGAAAACTACCATAATCTCTTGTAAATAAAGCACAGAACTCACCGCAGTTTCTATTTCACTCTGAAATAAAAACTGCCATGGATGGCACAGATAGACCTGAAATATGTACAGTGATACCTGGGTTCACAAACGATTCTGTTCACAAACAACTTGGCTTGCGAACAGAAGAGTTCACAAAACGAACACGAGCTGCGGCCATCTTTCCTGCTCTGACACGTTCATATTGAGAAGAGCAGTGCAAGATGAGAGTCTTAGGTGAGCCAGTCCACTCAGATAGGGGTTTCTGCCCCCTGACTACCATGAGGATGGGCCCACTTGATTGGGAATCATGGAAAAACAGTTCATATGAATCCTACAACTTTATCATGCCCTCAGATGATATTTTACTGGATGCACAGTGCTGTTTTCTGGCCCCTAGATTAGTCATTTAAATTGGGGGTTGGGATTGTTTCAAACAAGGATTAAAGAGGAGCTATAGTTTTTTTTTTCTTGTTTTTAGATGTACACATGAAAGAGGTCAGCTTAATGTAAAGAACCATATGTAATACATGTTTAAAATCCTTTTTTTGTACATACATTTCATAATTTTACTGTATATATAAACAAAAAAGTTCAGAAAAGATTAACCTCATTTACATTGAACCCTATGGGAAAATTTGCCTCGGTTCGCAACCAATTCAGCTTGCGACCAGAGTCGTTTCACAAATTAAGTTTGTGAACCAAGGTAACACTGTATATCTGCTTTATTAATGTAGCAAATGCCATTCATGCCAGTTGAGCTTTGTTTAGTCCCCCCATAGTATTCTATTTTCAGTATGATATAGTTTAATTATATAATATTGGCATTTACCTAAAGTCATAACAAAAAAGAATTCTGAAAGAAATCCTGTATGTACAATGAAAATATACCAATGCCTATTTTTTTTTTTACTTTTCTGTTTAGGATAAAAATAACATTTCTCCAAAAATGTCATCCTCTGTGAATTCCAGAAAATACAGCACCCGTTACTTTGATTTCACACAAAATCATCCTGCCATCTACTTCTTTTGATTCAAGGAAGTTCGTCTCTGCTTTTGCCTACATCAAATCACATGCCAAATCGATGGCAATTGCTAGCAATGGCACCATCCAAATCAGTGCAATGCCGCATGTGCAGCGCCGCACCGATTCCCAAAAGTAGTTTCTGTACTACTTTTGGCGACTTTGGCTTGCGGTTTCCATAGACATCTGTGCAGAAACCTGACAATTTCATTCCCGCTGTCAGTGGGAACCTGGGCTGAAGGGTCATTGTAAGCTTTTTTACAGCTCGCAATCAGGAAAAAAAGATTAACTGTTTGTAACCTGATAGTATGTGTACTAGTTATTTGTATCCATATTGGATTTGTCTGCTAATAATAATTGCAAATAATTGTAAAATATGAATCTTAAAGAAAAAAAACTGATGTTTTAATTTTTTTGACTTTTTTCATATTTTTTTCTCTGGTATATTTTAAAGGAAAACTGTCTATCTGAAAACTCAACTTTCCCTACTGTCTCTGGTATTAGAGGTTACTGAGAGGCTGGCCTAAAACACATATATAGAGATTTTAAAGGCCAACTCCAGGTTTTAAGCCCCCCATCTTCTTGAAGCCATCCACGCCTATTTTTTTTTGTTTTATAAATGCATTATATAAATTTGTTTTCCACAAGTCTTCTGGCATCACATGTGCTCATCAGATGATGTGTTCATCAGATGAATCCCCTGTTCCTGGCCTAAACCTCCTCAAAGACCTCAGCCCTTCTGACACACCAGGCTGAATGATATAACCCCTAATATTGCAAGAAATCACTAATATCAGTATTAGATGCTCAACAACAATACCGTTTCAAGAATGTACTTGAGCTCATGGTTATAGAATGAGGACAAAAGCTTGTTCCTCTAAAAGCAGGGGGTGTACAGGGATAAAGCGATCAAGTTAATAGTGAATTAAGAGATACACTTTGCTATGAAAAATAATTAGCACACAGAAATCAATCCAATGTGAGATAACATCTGCTATCCAGATCAGCATAAACTGTAATGATGCCTCCTATGGTGCAGCAATAATCAGTAGAAATGACGTGTAACAAACATGGGAAACTATACTGTCCATGTGCACTAGTTGGGAATATGCTAAGCCTGGGGCAGTCTGGTAAGCTCTAGCAATGCTTAACAGAAGAGAAATTGATGAACAGTGGCCGCACTGGATTAATGGGTATGTTACATGACAGGGGCAGTCCTTGAAATGTTACTTCTGCTGGCTATCTGTTACGTACCAGGTAGAGAGCCTGACGGCAGGGGATGGCCTCTCCTATGACCCCAAGTCGAGGGACCGATGGGATTAAGCCACACGAGCACGGTGAGGTATGAGTGCCTGTGACAGTCCAATGGTATTCGCCAGCAGGAGATCGCTGGAGATGGAGATGAACTGCGGATGGGAAGGTGCAGTTAGATGGGAGCTACCCAGTTGAGCTGGGAAGCTGCAGAGCTGGAGACCACTGACGTTTGGATGGCAACAGGCACTGGAGCGGAGTCAGGTGGAAGCAGGTTCGGCAACAGGCTGGCAGCGAGGTGCAGAGGAGCAGACAGAAGAGTGGTCGAGACAAGCCGGGATCGGGTGCAGGCAGATAGTAGGAGAGTAGTGGACAAGGCGGGTCGGTAACAGGTT
Organism: Glandirana rugosa; assembly: GCA_018402905.1. Taxonomy (NCBI): domain Eukaryota; kingdom Metazoa; phylum Chordata; class Amphibia; order Anura; family Ranidae; genus Glandirana; species Glandirana rugosa. The sequence continues at coordinate 248,115 of BLSH010549075.1, forward strand.
CAGAACAGGATATCAGGTTGCAGGTTAACATGGGTAATGCTGTAGATCAGACAGCACCCATCTGCTGAATCAGCAGGGTTTAAATGACCGGGTTTGGCGCCAAAATTCGCGAGCGAACAGGCGCGCACACATGCCGTAGGGCACCAGAAAGCATAGAAATGTTGCTGACAAGTCCTTCTTGAGAAGAGCTGCGCCGACAAGCTTCCTAACACTATCATTTTGGCCATTTAAGTGTTGGTGCACTTTACAACTGTCCTAACAAAACTGCATGCAGCAGTTGTAATCTATACAAGTGAAGATAAGAATTAGGGTGGGGTGTATTGGAAATCACCTGCAAAAGTCTGTATAGAAAGTCACACAAAACTATGTGCATAAATTGTACAATATACCCCTCATGGACTTTGCGGCAGACTAGTGATATAAAGTAAAAAAATATATTTTTATTTTGACATCAATATTGTTTAAATAGAAAGATAAAATGTAGAAAAATAGACATGTACATATAGCATAAGCCAAAACATTGGTACATTACATGTTAATATCCTAGGCACAAAGTCATGGCATCCAAAATGCTACCCTTGTCTATATGCAGGTTTAGCTCCCATGAACAATTGTGGTGAGACCCAACATGTTTCAAACTTTTTTTTTAGTCCTTCTTCAGGGGTTAAAGCTGGGTATTGTTCTACTAGAATACAAATGTATATTATATTAGTTGAACATCAAGATAGATATGTCTGTATTTTCTGCAGCTATCTTGTATGCATAAGTATGGGAAATTCCTATGCTGTCTGTGCTCAGTAAAATATATAGAATAATAAAAAATAGTCTACAATATCTACCATATAATCAACAATATCTGTTATAACAAATGACACAGCATATAACAATAAGAGATTATATAGTGCTGTGATTCTTCAATATCGCAATGATTCCTTTAAAGTGCCATCCGTGCAGAAAAAGTTATTTTAAAAAGCGCAATTCATGCAGAAATATATGGCAAAGGTGATGAAAGTGCTGTGCTTTCCTTCCTCCTGTGCCCTCACTCGCCAGTAGAGTTGAGCGAACCCGAACTGTAAAGTTCAGGTTCGTACCGGACCTTACGGTGTCCGTGTCCCGAACCCGAACACGGACTTTTGAGAAAAGGTTCGGGTTCGGGTATTTTTTCGCGCCTTTTGAATAGCTGCAGGGCAGCCAATCAACAAGTGTTTCACTCGTTTGCCCTTAGAAACCATCACAGCCATGCCTACTAATGGCATGGCTGTGATTGGCCAGTGCATCATGTGGCCCAGCCTCGATATGAGCTGGAGTCACGTAGCGCTGCATGTCACATGCTCTCAGGCTAGTGTTGGGAGAGGATGCTGCCACTGCTGTGAGGAACAGATTACCGTTATAAAATAATCTCATACTGGTATAGGGAGAGGTTCCTGCCGCCCCTGTGAGGGACAGATTACCCTTATAAAGTCATCTCATACTGTTATAGGGAGAGATTCCTGCCATCGCTGTGAGGGACAGATTACCATTATAAAATCGTCTCATACTGGTATAGGTAGAGGTTCCTGCTGCCGGTGTGAGAGATAGATTAGCATTATAAAATCATCTCATACTAGTATAAGGAGAGGTTCCTGCTGCCGGTGTGAGGGATAAATTAGCATTATAAAATCATCTCATACTAATATAGGGAGAGGTTCCTGCCGCTGGTGTGAGGGATAGATTAGCGTTATAAAATCATCTCATACTTGTATAGGGAGAGGTTCCTGCCGCTGGTGTGAGGCATAGATTAGCGTTATAAAATCATCTCATACTGGTATAGGGAGAGGTTCCTGCCGCTGGTGTGAGGGACATATTACCATTATAAAATCATCTCATACTAGTATAGGAAGAGGTTCCTGCTGCTGGTGTGAGGGACAGATTACCGTTATAAAATCATCTCATACTGGTATAGGGAGAGGTTCCTGCCTCTGGTGTGAGGGATAGATTAGCATTATAAAATCATCTCATACTGGTATAGGGAGTGGTTCCTGCCGCTGGTGTGAGGGACAGTTTAGCATTATAAAATCATATAATACTGGTATAGGGAGAGGTTCCTGCTGCTGGTGTGAGGGACAGATTAGCGTTATAAAATCATCTCATACTGGTGTAGGGAGAGGTTCCTGCTGCTGGTATGAGGGACAGATTACCGTTATAAAATAATCTCATACTGGTGTAGGGAGAGGTTCCTGCTGCTGGTGTGAGGGACAGATTTGTGTCATAAAATCATCTCATACTGGTATAGGGAGCGGTTCCTGCTGCTGGTGTGAGGAACAGATTACCGTTATAAAATCATCTCATAATGGTATAGGGAGAGGTTCCTGCTGCTGGTCTGAGGGACAGATTAGCGTTATAAAATCATCTCATACTGGTATAGGGAGAGGTTCCTGCTGCTGGTGTGAGGGACAGATTAGCATTGTAAAATCATCTCATACTAGTATAGGGAGAGGTTCCTGCCACTGGTGTGAGGGACAGATTAGCGTTATAAAATCATCTCTTACTGGTGTAGGGAGAGGTTCCTGCTGCTGGCGTGAGGGACAGATTACCGTTATTAAATCATCTCATACTGATGTAGGGAGAGGTTCCTGCTGCTGGTGTGAGGGACAGATTAGGTATATAAAATCATCTCATACTGGTGTAGGTAGAGGTTCTTGCTGTTGGCGTGAGGGACAGATAAGCATTATAAAATCATCTCATACTGGTGTAGGGAGAGGTTCCTGCTGCTGGTGTGAGGGACAGATTAGCGTGATAAAATCATCTCATACTGGTATAGGGAGAGGTTCCTGCTGCTCGTGGGAGGGACAGATTACCATTATAAAATCATCTCATACTGGTATAGGGAGAGGTTCCTGCTGTTGGTGTGAGGGACAGATTGCCGTTATAAAATAATCTCATACTTTTGTAGGGACAGGTTCCTGCTGCTGGCGTGAGGGACAGATTACCGTTATAAAATCATCTCATACTGGTGTAGGGAGAGGTTCCTGCTGCTGGTGTGAGGGACAGATTACCGTTATAAAATCATCTGATACTCTTGTAGGGAGAGGTTCCTGCTGCTGGTGTGAGGGACAGATTACCGTTATAAAATCATCTCTTACTGGTGTAGGGAGAGGTTCCTGCTGCTGGCGTGTGGGACAGATTAGCGTCATAAAATCATCATATACTGGTGTAGGGAGAGGTTCCTGCTGCTGGCGTGAGGGACCGATTAGCGTTATAAAATCATCTCATACTGGTGTAGGGAGAGGTTCCTGCTGCTGGTGTAAGGGACAGATTACGGTTATAAAATCCTCTCATTCTGGTGTAGGGAGAGGTTCCTGCTGCTGGTGTGAGGGACAGATTACCGTTATAAAATCATCTCATACTTTTGTAAGGAGAAGTTCCTGCTGCTGGTGTGAGGGACAGATTACCGTTATAAAATCATCTCATACTGGTGTAGGGAGAGGTTCCTGCTGCTGGTGTGAGGGACAGATTACCGTTATAAAATCATCTCATACTGGTGTAGGGAAAGGTTCCTGCTGCTGATGTGAGGGACAGATTACCGTTATAAAATCATCTCATACTGGTGTAGGGAGAGGTTCCTGCTGCTGGTGTGAGGGACAGATTACCATTATAAAATCATCTCATACTGGTATAGGGAGAGGTTCCTGCTGCTATTGTGAGGAACAGATTACCGTTATAAAAACATCTCATACTGGTGTAGGGAGAGGTTCCTGCTGCTGGTGTGAGGGACAGATTAGCGTTATAAAAAATAATATAAATTTGTGCCAAAATAGTACATTTGCGTTCAGAATGAGGAGAGCGTCAAATAAGGGACCTGGTCGTGGTGCTGCTGGTGCTGCTGGTGTTGGTGGTGTTGGTGAAGCTCCTGTTGCAAGTATAGGACGTGGTCGATCTGTGCCAGCTACACGCACAAGTGAAACACCTTCCTCAGGTGCGAGTAGCCGACAGAACCTTTAATGTTATATGGTATGCCGAATGCCGCTCAACGAATGGTGAGGCCAGAACAAGTACAGGCGATAGTAGATTGGGTGGCTGACAATGCCTCCAGTTCCTTAACATTGTCTCCCACCCGGTCCCTTGCTGAAAGCTCAGAGTTGGCACCTGAACCCCATGGCCATCTGTCTTTCACCTCAGCCCCTTGTAAATCAGCCAAGCAGTCTGAGCTCCAAGTCATGCAGCAGTCTCTTATGCTTTTTGATGACTCTGCTGGTGTGCATTCCGTGGGCCATCCACATAGCCCTGCCCCAAAAGAGGTAGACATTGAGTGCACGGATATCCAACCACTTCTGTTTCTAGATGAGGACACGGAAACACCACCGCAGCACATCTCTAATGATGACGAAACTGCTGCGGCTTTCTACAGTGTGCAGACTGACAAGGAGGGCAGTGGTGAAGAGTGGGTGGAAGATGATGTGGAGGAGGATGAGGTCCTAGACCCCACATGGAATGAAGGTCATGCGAGTGACGTGTGCAGTTTGGAGGAAGAGGTAGTGGTCGCACAGAGGCACCAGCACAGCAATAGAGGAAGCAGGTTGCAAAAGCGGAGCGGCCGTCCCCTAGAAAGTACGCCTGCTACTACCCACCGCACCCAGGGACCTAAGGACCTAGCACACCAAAGGCAGCTCAAAGGAGTTCCCTGGCGTGGCAGTTCCTCAGACAGATGTGCTGACGACAAAACACGAGTGGTTTGCACGCTGTGCAATCAGAGCCTGAAGCAAGGCATAAATGTTAGAAACCTGAGCACAACTTGCATGACCAGGCATCTACATGCATAGCACAAGCTGCAGTGGAATAAGCACCTCAAAATCCAAGAAAGGTCTTGGGCTCCTCCTGCTTCCTCTTCTGCTGCTGCCTCTCCACCTCTACAGTGCCAGTGTCACCTGCCACCCAGCAAACAGGCAATGTGACAGCAATGCCACCATGTCCGTCACCATCCCCAAGCATTTAAACACCATGGTCCCATGGAAGCTTACAGCTGTCCATCTCCCAAACACTGGAGAGAAAGAGGAAGTACCCCCCTACCCACTTGCGATCCCTGGCCCTGAATGCCAGCATTTCAAAATTCCTGGCTTTGAAATTCTGTCATTCCGTCTAGTGGACACGGACAGTTTTAAAAACCTGATGGCGGTGGCTGTCCCACAGTACATGGTTCCCAGCCGCCACTACTTTTCCAAGCGAGCCATCCCTTCCCTGTTGGGGACAAGATCAAGTGTGCACTGCACAACGCCATCTGTGGCAAGGTCCACATAACCACTGATATGTGGACCAGTAAGCACGGGCAGGGATGCTATATCGCGCTAACTGCACACTAGGCACATGTAGTGGCGGGTGGGCCTGAGGCGGATAGCAGTTTGGTGCATGTTCTTCCACCACTGAGGATTGCAGGGCATTTCTCTTTGCCTCCTGTTGCCTCCTCCTCCTACTCCACTTCCTCCTCCTCTACCACCTCCTCACATCCAGGGGGAAATGAAAGCAGGCTGTTTTAAAACTGATATGTTTGGGGGATAAACCCCACACTGCGCAGGAGCTGTGGATGGGCATTGAACAGAAGACCGATGAGTGGTTGTTGCCACTGAGCTTCAAGCCCGGCCTGGTGGTGTGCGATAATGAGCGAAATCTCGTAGCAGCTCTGGGCCTAGCCGGTTTGACGCACATCCCTTGCCTTGTGCACGCTTTTGGCATTCTCACTCTGCTGTTGCTCACCTGTCTGCACTGCAGCGGAACTTCGGCCTTCCCGCTCACCGCCTCCTATGCGACGTGCCCACAAAGTGGAACTCCACCTTGCACATGCTGGAGAGACTGTGCGAGCAGCAGCAGCACCACTTCACCACCAACTAGTGGGCCTCCATGTGAGACCTGTGTACCATATTGCGGTGTTTCAAGTACTCCACCAACATGGCCAGTGTCGATGGCGCTGTTCTCAGCGTTACTATCCCACTTCTATGTCTCCTTGAAAAAACACTTTGGGAGATGATGGAAGAGGATGTGGCACAGGAGGAAGAGGAGGAGGAAGAGGGGTCATTTCCATGGTTATCAGGCCAGTCATTCACAAGTGTCTCAGAGGGTGGGTTCCTGCACCAGCATAGGCCAGGTAAAAAATTTTCAAGCCAGGGCACAGTTCTGGAGGATGAAGAGGATGAGGATGAGGAGGAGGAAGAGGAGGAGGAGGAGGAAGAACCTTGTTCACAGCAGGGTGGCACCCAACGCAGCTCTTGGGCATCACTGGAGTATGGCTGGGGGCATACGGAGGACACAGATGATACACCTCCCACAGAGGACAGCTTGTCTGTGCCTCTGGGCAGCCTGACACACATGAGCGACTACATACTGCAGTGCCTGCGCAATGACAGCTGAGTTGCCCACATTGTAACTTGTGCTGATTACTGGGTGGCCACCCTGCTCAATCCCAGTTACTCAGACAACGTGCCGTCCTTAATTCCCTCACTGGAGCGTGATCGGGAGATGCGCGACTACGAGTGCACGCTGGTAGACGCGCTGCTGAGGGCATTCCCAAATGACACCGGGGCTTAGTGGAAGCACAAGGCGAAGGCAGAGGAGGAGGAGGAAGAGGTCGCCAATGCAGTTGTGGCACCACCAGCGGCTCAGAAGGCAGGGTTAGCATGGCCGAAATGTGGAAAAGCTTTGTCAGCAGCACGCCACAACAAACAGCACCTCCAGCTGATAGGCAATGTCTTAGCAGGAGGCAGCATTTCAGCAACATGGTGGAGCAGTATGTGCGCACACGCCTACACGTACTGACTGATGGGTCTGCCCCATTCAACTTCTGGGTCTCCAAATTGGGCACATGGCCTGAGCTTACCCTTTATGCCTTGGAGGTGCTGGCCTGCCTTGCAGCCAGTGTATTGTCTGAAGGTGTGTTTAGCACGGCAGGGAGCGTTATCACAGACAAGTGCAGCCGCCTGTCCGCAGCCAACGTGGACAAGCTAACCTTTATTAAAATGAACCAGGCATGGATCCCACAAGACTTGTCTGTACCTTGTGCAGAATAGCCATTTATACCGGCCTCACACAGCCATTGGTATACTTAAGTGAACGTATCCTTTTTTTTTAATATGTCTCAATATTTTGGGGGCTACCCCAATTAGAAAAAAAAAAAAAAAACACTGTTGGCTACCTCCTCCTCCTCCTCCACCGCCACTTCCACCACCTAAACCGCCACGGTCACCGCCTCCTCAACCTCCTACTCCACATCCACCTCCTCCTCCATTTTTTATTTTTTTTATGTGATTTTAAGTGATTTCCCTATCCACATTTTTTTGCAGGGCACTTGTCCTACTCTTACCCCCATTTTGCTTCCTTTAGCAGCCCTCTAGCCATTTCCAGGACTTTTTAGAGACATTTTTGTGCCCAAAACTTCAGGTCACCGCTGACTTCAATGGGGTTCAGTGTCATGTTCGGGTCAAGTTTGGGGCTGACCTCGAACTTTTTCGCGAAGTTCGGCCGAACTCGAACATCCAGGTGTCCGCTCAACTCTACTCAAAACTTAATAAAACCTTTTTAAGCGATATCACGCCATGTATGCTCTATTTCTTACCCTATGAATACATCTAACTATTAGGAACTTGCAGAAGAGGATAAAAACACATCTATGAAAAATATATTTACCACTACAGATGATCTTTACATGGATAGTTGGTGAGCAGTAGTTATGGGCCGAACGTAAGTTCGACTCGAACATCGGGCGTTCACCGTTTGGCGAATCCCAAACATTATGGGCAGTAATGCAGAACGCGATCGCGGGGAAATGACACCCACTGATTGGCCAAAGCATGCACATGACCTGCATGCTTTGGCCAATCACAGCATGCCTTTGGCCCATGCCCCACACTATACAAGGCTGCTGACACAGCGGCCACATGTAGTGTATAATAACATGGAGAGATATACGCTGAATTCAGTGTAGACTATTTATACAGTGCATTGAGTATAGATTATATACCATCAGTGCAGGCAGTGTAAGAATATATATATATATATATATATATATATATATATATATATATATACACAGTATATTTATATCTACTCTGCATTCAGTGTAGACTATATACAGTGCATGCTCGAATAAGGGTTTGGCATAGACTTTAAGGGGAACTCCACGCCAAATTTTTTAAAAAAATTGTCATGGGGTCCCCCCAAAATCCATACCAGGCCCTTCAGGTCTGGTATGGATTTTAAGGGGAATCCCGCACCAAAATTAAAAAAAAATTGCAAGGACCCCCCAAACTCCATACCAGACCCTTATCCGAGCACGCAGCCTGGCAGGGAAGAAGGGGGGGACGAGCAAGCGCCCCCCTCCAAACCGTACCAGGTGACACGCCCTCAACATGGGGAGGGTGCTCTGGGGTCCCCCAAAGCACCTTGTACCCATGTTGATGGGGAGAAGGGCCTCTTCCCCACAACCCTTACTTGTAGTTGTGGGGGTCTGTGGACGGGGAGCTTATTGGAATCTGGAATCTTTAATAAGGGGGGCCCCAGATCCCATGTGAATGAGTAACGGGTACATTGTACTCCTATCCATTCACCAAAAAAAGTTTCAAAAAGAAGAAAAACACAGGAGACAATTTGGGACAAGTCCTTTATTTAAAAAATACGATGTGAAAAAGGAAAGAAAAAAAACAAAACAGCTCCTCCTCGATGGGAGGGCTCCCGTCATCTAATCTCTTTCTGAGGTGACAGTTTATTTATATGCAAGGGCAGGGCCACCCGGTGACATCAAGTGATGTCAGAGGGGGTGGGGTCACTCAGTTATGTCACTGGGTGGCCCAACCCTTAACTATAAATAAACTGTCAAAGCAAAAATAGGTCAGTCGGCGGGAGCCCTCTCATCGGGGAAAAGCTGTTTAGTTTCTTTTGGGTTGTTGCGCACCGTGATTGACGATGGATTACAACGGAGGACACTTTTTTCTTTTTTAATAAAGGACTTTTTTGATACTTTTTTGGTAAATGGGTAGGGGTATGATGTACCCCTACCGATTCACATAAGGGTGGTCGGGATCTAGGGGCCCCCTTGTTAAAGGGGGCTTCCAGATTTCGATAAGCCCCCTGCCTGCAGACCCCGACAACCACAGCCCAGGGTTGTCGGGAAGAGGCTCTTGTCGCCATTAACATGGTGACAAAGTGCTTTGGGGTGGGGGGGCAGAGCACCCACCCCTCCCATGTTGAGGGCATGTAGCCTGGTATGGCTACCAGACCTGAAGGGCCTGGAATGGACTGGGGGGGCCCCCACACAAATTTTTGTCAATATTTTTTTATCTATATAATACATTTCAGCCGCAAGCGATTTTAAATGACATTTTTTCCATTACAAATGTTATTTTGCTCCGGCACTGTTCTACACATCACACAGATGTGCAGCTTTACAGGCAGACTAAGGGGACGCCCCCCAGGCAAGATATTTAACCACTTCAGCCCTGGAGGATTTGCCCCCTTAATGACCAAGGCACTTTTTGTGATTTGGCACTGTGTTTAACTGACAATTGCGCGGTCGTGCAACATTGTACCAAAACGAAATTGATGTCCTTTTTGTCCCACAAATAGAGCTTTCTTTTGTTGCCATTTGATCACCTCTGCGTTTTTTTTTGTTTGCGCTATAAACAAAGAACGCCATTTTTGAAAAAAAAAAAAAACAATATTTTTGCTTTTTTTTTTAACCATAAACATTTTATTAGGTTTTTTAAAGATACAAAAAATTCCAAACAGAAATGTACATATAGTTATATTCATCATAACATCAGAACATTCTAATAGATGGAGAGCATATAGACAGATCACACATCTAGCCAAAATCTATCATACAACCTCCTGTAACGTAGGATGATGTGAATCTCTCGGTATCCACTGTCTGACTGACAAACTCCAACTTCGTATGATCACCCTCACTTACAGAGGTTAAGGTAATGCACAGTATAAAAAAAAAAAAAAAAAAAGAAGGGAGAGAGAAAAGAAGGGGGAAAAGAAAAAAAAACTTTATAAATGGGGGGGGGCAAGATGGAGGGGAGAAAAGGGGATTAGGGGGGGGAGGGGGTGGGGACACCACCAACAACCCTCTCCACCCATTGCCAGCTTCCCCTCCACAATGTCTGATATCCAGGCTAGCCCGGGTTGGTTGTCTAGTGAGGGACCGACTAGTCCCATACTTACAATAAAGTCCTATACTCTTGAGATTGCTTATATTCACGCCATGGTGCCCATGTATCGGAGAAGCGGATAAGGTCCTCTTGCGTTGTGTGAATCAACTCCTCCATGGTTTCTATGAGGTTCAAGCGATTGACCCATTCCTTCAAAGAGGGTATGGATATCGACCTCCAATGTTTTGGTACACACATACGCGCCGCATTGACCATATGCATAGGAAATGATTTAAAGTATGATTTTTTGGGGGTTTTGGAAAGATGCAGAAGGAATTGCACCGGTGAGAGTTCTATTTGGGTCGAGGTTACCTTCAGGGTCATGTCATGAACCATCAGCCAGTAGGGCTGAATCAAGGGGCAATGCCACCAAATGTGTAGGAATGTTCCCCTGTCCGTCCTCCAGCACTGCTCTGAGATTGAAGGCATGAATTTGTGGATCACGTCAGGGGTTCTATACCATCTCATTTTCAATTTATACCCATTTTCCTGGACACTGACATTTAGTGAGCCCTTGTGTAAATACAAGTATATTCGGTCCCATTTAGTCTCATCAACTCACATGTCAAGTGACCGCTCCCAGAAGTCCTGCTCAGTTTTAAGAAGGTTACGCACATTCCCAAACATTGAGGAATATAAGGCTGAGACTACATGGTTCTGAGGCGCGGCACTTGAACATAGAGTTTCAAACACCGTAGGGGGTCTCATCAATTGGTCCTTGTGATGGGGCTTGTCTAGAAAGTGCTTTAGTTGAGTGTAGAACCATTTGGGGAATGTGGACGTATTCGATATTTCAGCTAGTTCGGATTGACGCCTAAACCTCTCCCTTAGAAAAAATTATTATGCCTGCATCTCTGCATAAGGCCACTCCGCTTTCAAGAAAGATTTGGACATACCTGGTGGGAAGGCTGGGTTACCCCTAAGGGGCCTTATGGGGCAGAGATTCCCTGTGATGCTATAAGTTTTACATGCCCTCCGGAACACCTGTAAAGTAGTTCCAATTAGAGGGTGTTCAACCACAGAGGCTGGAATGTCCTTCTGGGGTAACCAGGTCACAGTGCCAAGGTCAACCACGGCAATGTGATGCTCCAGAGCAATCCACCCCTTATAACGCGAGTGTATTTTCCAGTCCAGAATTCGAGAAAGATGTATTCCTCCTTCCAGTGTAGGTATCACTAGTTTGTGCCATCCTATGCGGGCTGGTTTGCCCCCCCCCCCATAGAAATGTTCTACATATTTTCTTGTATTTCGTAAAGAAGGAAGGTGGTAAAGGAATGGGAAGCATTTGCATTTTGTACAATAAGCGGGGGAGGACGTTCATTTTTATGAGGGAGGCCCGGCCAAACCAAGAGATGGCAGGGGTATCCCAACGTTTGAGGTCTTGTTGGATGTTCTGTTGCTCCACTAAAAAACTCTTCCTATAGAGCTTCTCAAAATCTCCTGTTAATTGTATGCCCAGGTATGTGATAGCATCTGCCTTCCACTGGAAGGGGAAACTGGCTTGGCACTGCTTCACCATGCTCGTTGGCAAAGAAACGTTCAATGCAAAGGACTTTGAGTAGTTAATTTGTAAATTAGAGAAATATTTGAATTTTTCAAGCACCGACATGACATTAGGTAAATTCAGATAGATAGAAATAACAAAATGTCGCCCGCGAAGGGCGCAATTTTAAATTCTTTGTCCCTAATGCAAATTCCATTAATAGCAGGATTAGCACGAATACATCTCAGGAGGGGCTCTAGGGTCAAAATATATAAAAGTGGGGACAAAGGACATCCCTGCCTCACCCTATTATAGAAAGAAGGCTTACCCATTGACTTTGACTCTGGCTGTAGGTCCAGCATAGAGGACCCCTATATAGGCTCGCATTCTATTTCCCAGACCCACAGCTTTCAGGATTTATTCCATGTAGTCCCAGGCAACCCTGTTGAATGCCTTCTCCGCATCCATAGCCAAGAAAAAACCTTCCCAATCGTTAGAGACGAGCCAGTGATGTAAATTCATTGCCTTACTTGTGTTGTCCCTGGCTTCTCTACCCGGGACAAACCCAACTTGGTCCAACCCTATCCACATTGGGATATGGTAGCACAGTCAATTAGCCAGTATCTTGGAGAATAGCTTGACATCAACATTAAGTAAAGAAATCGGCCTGTAATTGGCCACTCTTTATTTTCTTTGGGAATCACTGCAATATAGGCTTCTAAAAGAGAACTTGAAGAGTAGGAGGTACTTGCTAGCATGTTGAAAGCTTTAAGGAAACCTGGCACTAAGATGTCTGTGAAACTCTTGTAATATAATGCCGGGAAACCATCCGGACCCGGACTTGCCGGGTTTCATACTCCTTAACGCTTCCTCCCATTCTTTTTTCGAGATTGGTTTCTCTAATTGTAACCTATCTGCTATAGAGAGTGGTTTGGGGCTATATTGGGTTAAAAAGTCCTTAATTGCAGTCCTGCGAGCTTTATCCTCATCCTTGCCGACCGAGCCCCCCCTGATATTATATAACTTGGCATAGAAGTTGTGGAATTGTTTGGCTATACTGTCGGTTTTGGCGTGCTTTAGACCTGTGGCGTCTGTAATATGGTGAACTGTGTGTGTTAGATTTCTGTTCTGGGTAAACCGCGCTAAGAGTTTCCCCGGTTTGTTGGCTTGCTCATAGAACAGTTGTTTAGTCTGTGTCTGTCTACGCTTAACTCTAGTTGTCAGTTCCGACAAGAGCAACGCTCTGCTATCCGCCAGATCCCTTGCTTTTTCCTTTGCCAAGGAGCATTTGTGTTGGGCTTCCAAAATGGTTATCCTCTCTGACAGCTCTTTCACTATTCTAGCCCCTCACCACGCTCTTATGAGCCTCCCACTGTGTCATTGGGGAGGTATCTGGAAGTGTCATTTAACTGGAAATACTCTGCTATTGTCTTTTTGATCTCAGCTAGATCCCCTACGTCAGTTAGGAGGGAAGTGTCCAGTCTCCACATCTTTGAGGAGAGTTCTTTTTGGGGAAAGCTCAAAGTCAACGTGATCGGGTGGTGATCTGAAATAGCCATATTCTCTATGGTAGCATTCTGTACATAGTGCAGATCCGCTTGACTCACAAACAGGTAGTCCAATCTTGAGTAGCGATTATGCGGAGAGGAGAAGAACGTAAAATCCTTAACCTGCAGGTAGAGAGTCCGCCATGTGTTGTGCAGTGTCAGGGATGCTAGTTGCAATTTAATCTGGCGTAAAGTCGTGTGTGGAAGTGCTGACGCGCCCTTCAATGTGTGAAGAAGAGGATTAAGAGCCACATTGAGATCCCCCCAGGATCAAGAGGCCCTTCCGAAAGGAAGTAAGTTTCAGTAATACTTCCCTTATAAAGGGCACTTGCTTAGAATTTGGACAATAGATATTCGCTAGTGTGATAGGCTTGTCTTTCCAAGTACCTTTAGGAAACAGATATCTGCCCTCTGGGCCTGAGACCTGGTCTGTAATGGTGAATTGACATGATCCTGAGAACAGCATCAAGATCCCTTTAGTTCTTGAATCTGCACAGGTTGCGTGGTTGCGGGATCAAGTTTCTTTTGAAATGGGTCTCTTGTAAGAACATGATCTGCGCTCTATAAAGGTGCGCTTCCGCTAAGACCATGCTTCGCTTCTCTGGGATGTTTAAGCCTTTCGCATTGAATGAATAGATCTTAAGGGAGGAGTTAGTTACGCATGTCCCAGTGGAAGTCATATTAACGTCTTACTAGTCCGTAAGTTCGGAGATCGAGTAAATGGTTGTAGAGAGGGCTGTCTGTGGGGGAAAAAAGAGAGAAGAGAGGCAAAAAAAAAGAGAAGAAAAAGGAGAAACGATCAGATCAGAGTAAGCTATGGCTGGCTGTGTAAATTTTGAGTTTGCAGATCCTAAGAGTCGGAGCGCCTTTCCAGTTAAGCAGTAACCTGGAAGACCTCCGCTAACCAGAACATGGTAGAAGTAACCAGAGGTGACTGTCAGCCTGCTCAGACACCTAGATACAATAGATGCAGTGTGCAAACAACGGGGAAAAGATGGAAGGTTACCGGTATGGCTTCAGAGAGAAACCTGTCTCCCTGATGTTGGGGAAGTAACTAACACCAAGAGTCTAACCAAACTACTGGACTCTCGCTATCCTAGACCTCCCTCCATTTATCATAGCCTAAATAAAGGGGAGCCATCACCCTCAGGTTGCCCCTGTAAAAGTGGGCTGAAGAGTTGGGACCTCCTCCCAATAAAGATAAAGGTCGGGCCCTACGGTATCATTCTCTATTGAGGCAACAAAACTAGTAAGCTAGATCAGAGTGTTCCTGTACCCCTTGACCTGTTGCGCACAGTATCTCGGATTGGGTCTGCACCAGGGCACCGTCACTATTGATCCTGGAGCCGATAATCAGCCGCCCCTCACATCCAAGAAAGGGCCCAGGGGCAAAATCCGTAAGCCCAGACGCGTCACTCTCCTCACTGGACACGAACCCCGGTGCAACCAGACCCAGGATCACTCCCTGTGAACCTCGGAGAAAAATAGAAAGAAAGACCATATATATGCATATAACAGTGTAGTCTAATCCACAAGAACTCAGTTTAACTTACTTATGTAATGTTCAACACATACATAGGCACAAAGCTTCAAATGATAGTTTTCGGCTTCCAGGGATTCCATGCTGCCCGGGACAGAGGTCCAGCCGAGCGCCAGAGTCAGCTACATATGACTTTTTGGCACTAGAGACTACAGAGTGCCTCCGAGTGTTGGCACGCGACCTCAGTAAGGGGGCCCCCAGATTTTTGCCCCCCTAGTTTAATGGGTATCAGGTACATTGTACCCCTACCCATTTACCAAAAAAATGTCAAAAATTAAAAACCACAAGAGGCAGTTTTTGACAATCCCTTTATTAAAAATGAAAATAAAATAAAAATAGTGTCCCACGATGTACATCCATCTTTTACCACTTCAGCCCCGTAAGGATTTCCAGCTTTAGGACTGGAGCACTTTTTTCAATTTGGCACTGCGCCGCTTTAACTGGTAATTGCGCGGTCATGCAATGCAGTACCCAAACAAAATTTGCATCCTTTTTTTCCCACAAATAGAGCTTTCTTTTTGTGGTATTTGTTGACCACTGCACTTTTTATTTTTTGCGATATAAACAAAAAAAGAATGGAAATTTTGAAAAAAAATTATATTTTCAACTTTATGTTATTACAAAAATACAATAAACTAAATTTTAGTCATAAATGTTTGCCACAATGCATTCAGCCACATGTCTCGGGTAAAAAAAAAGTAAATTGGCGTATATTTATTGGTTTGCGCAAAAGTTATAGCGTCTACAAATTAGGGTACATTTTCTGGAATTTCTGCAGCTTTTATTTTATGACTGCCTATCTCATTTCTTGAGGTGCTAAAATGGAAGGGCAGTACAAACCCCCCCAAATGACCCCATTTTGGAAAGTAGACACCCCAAGGAATTTACTGAGAGGCATGTTGAGCACAGTGAATATTTTATTTTTTTGTCATAAGTGATTGAAAAATTATCAAAAAAAAAAATTTACACAAAGTTGTTACTGAAATGATATATTTCTCACACATGGCATGGGTATGTGTGGAATTACACCCCATAATGCATTCTGCTGCTTCTCCTGAGTATGGAGATACCCCATGTGTGAGACTTTTTGGAAGCCTATCCGCGTATGGGACCCCAAAAACCAATCACCACCTTCAGGATTTCTAAGGGCAATAATTTATGCCTTCACCCCACTCTACCTATCTCAGTTGCAGAGGCCATGAAATGCCCAGATAGCAAAAAACAAAAACAAATGACCCCATTTTGGAAAGTAGACACCCCAAGGAATTTGCTGAGAGGCATGTTGAGTCCATGGAATATTTTATTTTTTTGTTACAAGTGATTGAAAAATGAAAAAAAAATATATGTGGAATTACACCCCAAAATTCATCCTGCTGCTTCTCATGAGTACGGGGATACCCCATGTGTGAGATTTTTTGGAAGCCTATTGGCGTACAGAACCCCGAAAACCAATCACCACCTTCAGGATTTCTAAGGGCAAAAATGAATGCCTTCATCCCACACTACCTATCTCAGTTTTGGAGGCCAAGAAATGCCCAGATAGCACAACCCCCCCCCCCCAATGACCCCATTTTGGAAAGTAGACAACCCAAGCTATCTGCTGAGAGGCATGTTGAGTCCATGGAATATTTTATATTTTGACACAAGTTTCGGGAATATGACAATTTGTTTTTTTTTCACAAAGTTGTCACTAAATGATATGTTGCTTGAACATGTCATGGGTATATGTGAAATTACACCCCAAAATACATTCTGCTACTTCTTCTGAATACAGGGATACCACATATGTGAGACTTTCTGGCAGTCTAGCTGCGTACGGGACCCCAAAATCCAATCACCGCCTCCAGGCTTTCTAAGTGCGTAAAATAACATTTTTACGCACTTAGAAAGCCTGGAGTCGGTGATTGGATTTTGGGGTTCTGTACGCGGCTAGACTGCCAGAAAGTCTCACACATGTGGTATCCCCATATTCAGGAGAAGCGGCGGAATGTGTTTTGGGGTGTAATCCCACATATACCCATGACATGTTTAATCAACATATCAT
>BLSH010549075.1:363770-376537 GCA_018402905.1 Glandirana rugosa
CTGTCTAATAACAAGATTTTAGTAACGGATGACGATATCCCAGTCCAAGGACGACAACGACATTCGTTGTCTAATGACAAGATTTTAACAGAGGATAACGATATCCCTCTTCAAGGACGACGAGGACATTCCCTGTCTAATAACAAGATATTAGTAGAGGATCAAGATATCCCTCTCCAAGGACGACCACGACATTCCCTGTCTAATAACAAGATTTTAACAGAGGATCAAGATATCCCTCCCCAAGGACGACGAGGACATTCCCTGTCTAATAACAAGATTTTAGTAGCCGATCTCCCTATAGCAATAGGAGACAATTTTAGAACAGTAATCTGTTGCTTACAGCAACAGCAGGAACCTGACCCTATAGCAGTAGGCAATGATTTTAGAACAATAATCTGTCCTTTACAGGAGCAGCAGGAACCTCTCCCTATAGAAGTAGGAGACGATTTTAGGACAATAATCTGCCTCTTACAGCACCAGCAGGGTCCTCTCCCTATAGAACTTGGAGATGATTATAGAACAATAATCTGTCCCTTACAGCAACAACAGGAACCTGACCCTATAGCAGTAGGTGATGATTTTAGAACAATAATCTGTCTCTTACAGCAACAGCAGGAACCTGACCCTTTAGCAGTAGGCGATGATTTTAGAACAATAATCTGTCCCTTACAGGAGCAGCAGGAACCTCTCCCTATTGAACTAGGAGATGATTTTAGAATAATCTGTCCCTTACAGCACCAGCAGGAACCTCTCCCTATAGAACTAGGAGATGATTATAGAAAAATAATCTGTCCCTTACAGGAGCAGCAAGAACCTCTCCCTATAGCACTAGGAGACAATTTTAGAACAATAATCTGTCTCTTACAGCAACAGCAGGAACCTGACCCTATAGCAGTAGCCGATGATTTTAGAACAATAATCTGTCCCTTACAGGAGCAGCAGGAACCCCTCCCTATAGAACTAGGAGACAATTTTAGAACAATAATCTGTCCCTTACAGCACCAGCAGGAACCTCTCCCTATAGAACTAGGAGATGATTATAGAACAATAATCTGTCCCTTACAGGAGCAGCAGGAACTTCTCCCTATAGCAATAGGAGACAATTTTAGAACAGTAATCTGTTGCTTACAGCAACAGCAGGAACCTGACCCTATAGCAGTAGGCAATGATTTTAGAACAATAATCTGTCCCTTACAGGAGCAGCAGGAACCTCTCCCTATAGAAGTAGGAGACGATTTTAGGACAATAATCTGCCCCTTACAGCACCAGCAGGGACCTCTCCCTATAGAACTTGGAGTTGATTTTAGAACAATAATCTGTCCCTTACAACAGCAGGAACCTGACCCTATAGCTGTAAGCGATTATTTTAGAACAATAATCTGTCCCTTACAGCAACAGCAGGAACCTCTCCCTATAGCACTAGGAGATGATTTTAGAACAATAATCTGTCCCTAAGAGCAGGAGTATCTCCTTCTCCTCCACTTACTTCTTACAGAATTGCTTTGTTCCTGACTCCAGTCATCCTTCCAAGTGTCTGACCATTCAACCCATACCTCAAGTGCACCCAAATGTTCCAGCCATCTATCAGGAATTTTCTGACGTTTTTGACAAAGGTAAGGCCAACACTCTTCAACCACATCAACCTTAGATTGTCCCATAGACTTACTCCCTGTGGCAGAAATTCCATTTGGGCGCATCCTTCCATTATCAGAAGGGGAACTGGAAGCTCTCCGAGTCTACATTGACAAAAACTTGGAAAAAGGTTTCATCCGCCCCTCTTCCTCTCCTGCTGGGGCGGGCATATTCTTTGTTGAAAAAAAGGATGGTTCATTGAGACCCTGTTTGGACTATAGGGAGCTGAACAAGATCACTGTCAAAAACAGATACCCGCTCCCCCTCATTCCTGAACTGTTCCAGATGTTCCAAACCGCAAACGTCCTCACCAAATTAGATCTAAGGGGGGCCTACAATCTCGTCCGAATCTGGACTGGTGATGAGTGGAAAACAGCATTTAGAACCTGATTCGGACATTCCGAGTACCTTGTTATGCCATTCGGCCTTTGCAATGCCCCAGCTACTTTTCAACACCTGGTGAATGACATCTTCCGAGATTTCCTGGATCACTTTATCATTGTGTACCTTGATGACATCTTAATCTTTTCTGCAACCCTAGAACTTCATCGTAGCCATGTAAGAAAGGTACTAACTACGTTACGGCAACATGGACTGTTTGTAAAAGCTGAATAAGGTGACTTTGAAAAATCATCCATTCGGTTTTTAGGTCTCATTATTTCCACCGATGGGATCTCCATGGAGCCACAAAAAGTAAAAGCAATCCTTGACTGGCCAGCCCCCTCAGACAAGAAGGGCGCCCAGCACTCCGAGATCGGAACCATGAAACCGGAAATGACGTCAGATGTAAGTGTGGCTTCTATGCATTTCGTGTTTCCTTTGAACACGTCATCAGGAAGTACTTGTAATAGTATGTAATTCACTGTTATGTGTCACAGATCTTTGGTGAGCGCTGTATACACCTAGCAATTTTTATTTAACACTTTTTAATTTCAGACTGATTATTTCAGTTTAAGGTTTAGGTGGGCTGCACAACCCTTTTCTTTTGTTTGTTTCAATATAAACACTTTTGGGACGTTTTATTTGTTTTAATTTTGTGGGGCGCCAAAAACTGTTTTCCCTTTACCTTCATAACAAATTGCTGGATTGTCATCAGCTTCCTGTTTCCTGTGAACCTTGCACCTGCATCTGACTACTTGTTGTGACCCAGCTTGCTCCAGACCTGTAACTCCTCTCCTGGCTTACTCTTGGCTTGTTTCTCTGACTCTCCTGGCCCTGCCTGAACTTCTGTGTATGACCCCGGCTTGTTACAAGGACTTCGCTTCTGCCTGAACTCGTGTTTGACCCCCCGCTTGCTACAAGGACTCTGCTTTGCCTGATACTCTGTGCATGACCTCTGCCTGTTATATGGACTTTGCCTTTGCCTGTTGCACAGCAATAGGACCTGCTGCCTACCAGAACCTGTTGCTGAACTGTGTCTGCTTTCCAGTGGGTTTGACCCCCAGCCTGGTCTTCCCTGCTACACTTCCAAGCACAAGCATTCAAGCAGCCCAGCCAGAGTTCCTGTTTGACCGCAGTTGGTCACGCACATCTCCGCCAGCATTACCTCCTATCTGCCAGACTCTTCTGGATCCTGTCGGTGACCTGTGCCTCTTTGGGCCCCATTACCTACTGTTACATCTCCAGGGGTATAGTGCAGTTAGCTGCAAGGGGAGCCACTCTCTACATTTGGCTTTGGATCAGGTGCGTGACACAATGAAGTTTGCTAATAAATCTTGTGTACCTGATCAAATAATAAAAACGTTGTTGATGTATCGCATCCAGCATAATGTATGATTGGTAAAAGGCAGATGCGGCCCCCCTGCACCTGGAGGTAGTGGGAACCTTTGAAACCAAACCAGCTTTGGGTCAAAATAAATCAGAGTAAGTCCAGAATGAATTCACAATAGCCCCTGTGGGAGATTAGGTTGTGGGGATCACTTTTCAGGGAAAAGATTCAGCATGGATATCAGTTTCTTTAAAGTCTGGTGGCTTGCCAGGTTTATTTTTCAGGTTTGCAAGATCAAAACATAAACAGAAAACAAAATTTTGTCATCTGGCGCTACACTAAACAAAAGAGATTCCTCTCTATACAGTGTGGGGTTGTCCCCGACACCCACAAAACATAAGCACATTGCAAATCTTGTTTTTAGAGTCCAAATTAGCACACAGAGCTCTCTCACCTTTCTCCCTCTGAGATTTAGGATCAAACTCAAGTGAGTTCTCTTCCTGATCATTAAATGCAGGTGGAGAGGAGTTTGAGTTGACCAGAAAGTCCGGGCCGGAACCAGCTCTACCACAGTGGCCGGCAAAACCCGGGTCGCACTCCTGCTAGTCGCCTCAAAATGATCACATGCGAGGCGACAAGTAGCGCCCATCCATTGTGGTGCCTCGCATAACGTCACATATCCCCCCCTCTGCTCAAGCCCCTGGGGAGGAAAAACTGTTCCGACCATGAAGTGGGCCCGGGAAAGACCATCAGCGTTATTTTGGAGCCTTCCAGCCTGGTGTTCGACTGAGAACTTAAACGGCTGTAGGGCCAGGAACCACCTAGTCTGACTATTTTTTTCCCTGTTGTTACACATCCACTTAAGGGGGGCATGGTCAGTGACTAGCCTGAATGACCTTCCCAGCAGGTAGTATTTTAGGGCTTCCAAGGCCCACTTTATGGCCAGGCACTCCACAATGGCATAATTCTTTTCATGTCTATTAAGCTTCCTGCTTAAGTAGACGAGCAGGTGCTCTTTGCCGTCTCTGATCTGGGACAGAACAGCACCTAGTCCCACCTCAGAGGCATCGGTTTGAACGACAAACTCCTTTGTAAACTCCGGTGCCACGAGCAACGGCTGTACACAAAGGGCTTGCTTCAATTTCTGGAAGGCCTTTTCAGCTTCAGGATTCCACTTAACCATTCCTGAAGCTCTACCTTTTGTCAGATCGGTCAGAGGGACGGCAATGGTGGCAAATTCGGGGATGAAGCATTGATAATACCCTGTACTCCCCAGGAAGGCCTGAACTAGTTTCTTGTTCAGCGGTTGGGGCCACTTTTGAATGGCCTCGATCTTATTGGTTTGGGGCTTAATCAGACCTCGACCAATCACCCAAGGTATTTGGCCTCCTCAAAACCTATGGCACACTTCTTCGGGTTGGCTGTTAAACCTGCGACCCTCAGTGAATCTACTACTGCCTGCTCCAAGAGCAGATGTGATTCCCAATCTGGGCTGTGGATGATGACACCATCCAGATAGGCCACTGCATAGGACCGATGCAGCCTCAAAGTCTTGTCCATCCTCCTCAGAAAGGATGCAGGGACCCCATGCAGACCAAACAGCATTTTTATGTATTTGAAGGACCCCTCGGGGTAGAGAAGGCCATTTTTTCTTTTGTTGACTCCGTTAGGGGATCTTCCAGTATTCAGCTTCCTAAAATCATTACAGAACCGGATAGTGCCATCGGGCTTTGGGACCAGTACTATAGGGCTTGACCAGGTCCTGTGGGTCTCCTCTATCACGTCTAACTGTAACATGGTTTTATTTCTCTTGCCACCACCTCTAGTCTAGCCTCAGGTATTCGGTAGGGTTTTACATTTACACGGACCCTGGGTTCCGTGATTATGTCATGTTGTAGCACAGTGATCAGTCTGAGTAGGGAAGAGAAAAAGTCTCTATTTTTACTGACAAATTCCTTAGCATCGTTTTGTTGTGTCAATGACAAGGACTCGGTTATGGGAACATCCCTGGTTGGGGTAACCTGTCCTTTTGTGGCGTGGGCACTGCCAATAAAGTCTCCCTGTCCTTCCATGGTTTTAGGCGATTAACATGGTAAATCTGCTCCGGTTTCCATTTCCCAGGCTGGTAAACTTTGTAGTTTACTTAACTTACACTAATCCCTAATCTCAAAGGGACCCTGCCACTTTTCCAGGCATTTACTTTTGGGGACTAGCACCAGCTAGTTGACCACTAGTCAACCACCTGGGGTTGAAAGTTCGGGTTTTGGCACCCCGATTGTAAACCCTTCTCTGGGCCTCCTGGGCTTGCTCCATATACTCTCGTACAAGGGGCAGGACAGCTGCAATTCAATCCGGCATCAAGGAGACATGCTTTATGACGCTTCTATATGGGGTGGCCTCTCCCTCCCATGTCTCCTTTGCGACATCTAGCAGCCCCCTGTGATGTCTACCATACAAGAGTTCAAAGGGAGAATACCCCGTACATGCCTGCGGAACCTCTAGTATGGCAAACATGAGGTATGGCAGCAAAAAATCCCAATATCGCCCATCTTTATCCACCACCTTTTTTTAGCATACTGTTGAGGGTCTTGTTAAACCTTACCACCCGACTAAACACCTGGACCAGTTCCTTGGCAATAGTCTTAGCGGAGGTATTCCACAAGGGTATGGCCTCAGGATAGTGGGTCGCATAGTCCAGTATCACCAGGATGTGCTGGTGTCCCTGGGCAGAATTTACTACTGGTCCCACGAGATCCATGCCAATTCGCTCGAATGGCACTTCAATTATGGGAAGTGGGACCAGAGGACTACGAAAATGGGGTGACAGGGCTGTCATTTGACACTCAGGGCATGACACAGTATTCTTTGAGTCTGCATACAACCAAGGCCAGAAGAATCTCTGGGTTATCCTCTCCCTGGTTTTCTCCATACCCAGATATCCCCCCATTACATGACCATGGGCCAGATCTAGCACTATTCGGTGGAAGGGTTTGGGAACCACTAGCTGTTCCAGTTCGTCCTCTCCGTGTTTCAACACCTGATACAACAAATCATTTTTAAGCACCATGCAGGGAAAAGAAACCCCCCCAATTAGGGTCCACCGGTTCCCCATCCATCGTCTTCACATTTTCTCTGGCTCTGAGGAGAATGACATCCCATAGTTGTTCTGTACAGAAGTCCTCTCTCCGGAGTAGGGACTACATTCAGTCCACTCTCACTGTCAGTAACAGAGACATGGCCTGGGACATTAGCCATCTGCTGGGAGACAGCTTCCGGCTCCTCCAGCTCCCTAGCCATTACAGGAAAAGGAAGAGGGTCTCCTCCTTCCTCTGTCCTGCCACCAATCTCTCCTTCCGGCTGGCAAAAAGGGTCTGGTAAGAACTCCCGTGCCTCCTCAGCAAGGGGAGCTCTTTCCTCCAGGCTCTCTGTGCCTTCCCACAACCTCCAAAAATGGGGAAAATCCCTCCCCACTAGGGCTTCATGAAGCAGGGAAGGTACCACTCCCACTGAATGGGGCACTCTGCCGCAAGGGGTGTCAATCTCAACCAGCGCCATCTGGTAGTCACGAGTGTCCCCGTGGATGCAAATGACCCCTACAGTGCTAGGATGTAACCTGGCCGGATTTACACGGCTGCTTTTGACCAACGTTATCACACTACCAGAGTCAAGCAGCGCAGTGATGGGTTTCCCGTCAATAGCAATCACACACATTTGCTTCTCCATGCAACTTGAGCATGATGCTATACATGCGACCTATGAGAACAGAGAACTGCATTTTTTCATATAAGCATTATCACTTTGCATGGTTTCATCATTTAGGGGGCAATTGGCAGCAATATGTCCCAATGCATGGCATCTGTAGCACTCCATGTGTACTATACCCAGTCCTCTTAAGGATCCCCAAGACCTTCCTGGTTTTTTTGGCCAGTCTCCAGGTCTAGAGCCCCCAGTCTCTTTAACTGTATCAGTTTTATCAAGTTTACCCTCACCCCTGAACTCTGGAACAGTCTTACCGGGTCCGCCAGTGATCTTTCACCTCTAGAGACATTAGAGTGGGCTCAGATGGGCGCAACAAGTCCTCAGTAGCTGTGTATCTCTCAATGAGGTCCACCAGTTGGCTTGCAGTTTTGAGGTCCCCATGGCTGACCCATTTCCTCAAAGCAGCAGGGAGCTCCCGCAGATAGCGGTCCATAACCACGCGCTCCACAATCTGGGGACCTGGCAAAGCCTCTGGTAAGGTAAACTAGGTTGAACATCTGTGAATGGGGTGGCTTCGGTCCACTAATGCACTGCGATAGATCCACTGATGCACGCGTTGGGCCCGGACTGCCATGGTGACCCCCAGGCATGTGAGTATTTCTGCATTTAGAGTCTCAGAGTCCTGGGCCTTATCTGCTTACAGATCAAAATATGCTTTTTGGGGTCAAGAATGGTGCCGCCCACTGTTCTTTTGGCCATCCTTTGCAAAGAGCGACTCTTTCAGTGGTCGTGAGGTATGCCTCAACATTATCCGCAGGTGTCATCTTCTACATGTGGTACGAGGCTCATACCAACTTTGGTTCCACTGTCACAGGAGGTGTGGGCCCCTTTGTTATCTCCAGCAGGGCCTCCGCTACCTCTTGCTGAGCTGCAATAGTCTCTTCTAGAGCCGCCTGTTGTGCTGCAGCGGCTTCTGCGACTTGTCGGTTGGTTTCGTGTTGGGCTGCATTTGCTTGCAGCAGGGCCTTCAACATTTCCTCCATCTTTGAAAGTTGCCACGCTAAACTTCCCACGTGTGAGAGATTAGCTTGTGGGGATCACTTTTCAGGGGAAAAGATTCAGCATGGATGTCAGTTTCTTTAAAGTCTTGCGGCTTGCCAGGTTTTGTTTTACAGGTTTGAAAGATCAAAACATAAACAGAAACAGAAAACAAGACCTCACCTTCTGGAGCTACACTAAACAAAGATATTCCTCTCTATACAGTGTGGGGCTGTCGCCGACACCCACAAAACATAAGCACATTGCAAATCTTGTTTTTAGAGTCCAAATTAGCACACAGAGCTCTCTCAGCTTTCTCCCTCTGAGATCCAGGATTGAGCTCAAGTGATGTCTCTTCCTGTTCACTAAATGCAGGTGGAGAGGGGTTTGAGTGGACCAGAACCAGCCGGAACCAGCTCTGCCATGGGGGCCGGCAAAGCCCAGGTCAGTTTCCCGCTAGTCGCCTCAAAATGATCGCATGTGAGGCGACAAGTATCGCCCATCGGTTGTGGTGCCTCGCATAAAGTCACACCACATTGATGGTGATCCTGCTCACAAAGGAAGGTACGTACCATCTCAATGCCCTGCTTGTGAAGGATGCTAGAGTACAAAGCTACAACATCTAAAGTCACGAGCAGGGCATGGGGAGGGTCGACCAACACTTCGATGTGTTTGAGAAGATCCAGTGTGTTTTTTGTGTTGGACGGTAGGCCTAGAACATGGGGCATTAATATAGAGTCAACGAGTCTTCTAGCATTTTCAGTGAGTGACCCAATCCCTGATATGATTAGTCTCCCCAGAGGTGGAAGAGGGTTCTTATAGACCTTAGGCAGTGCATAAAATGTCGCCTCTCGCGGAGCGTGGACTTCAAATAATTATAACGGTCTTGATCAATAAGTCCTTTTTGAAAAGCATCATTAATAATTTTAAGATATTCAGCTCTGAACATGATGTGCGAGACACAGAGATCCGAAGGTACCAGTGTTTATTTGACAAAATGTCCATACACATTGTTTCATAATTAGCTTTCATCATGAGGACAATATTTCCCCCCTTGTCGGCTGCCTTAATCTCTAAATCAGGGTGATTCTGTAGTTTCAACACCACCTGTTGTTGCATACGTGTTAGAATGTTTAGTTTGGGAGAAATTGTCATGCGTTTTATATCTCTAACAGTACACAATTGAAAGGCCCATATATTGGGGTTTGTCTTAAGGTCAGGGAAACTTTGGGATTTGAGTTTGAATTTATCAAAGGGTGCTGATATTGGGATGTTTGGTACTTGTGATGTCTCAACCGAGGTAGTAATGGTGTTATCTGTATCGCCGTTTTCTTCCAGCAACAACATCAAGTCTCGGAGGGCTCGAAAGTCCTCCATGGTAAAGTGCTTGATATTGTCAGATAGTTCCCCTTCTTGTTTAGATCTAAGGTGATCCTGATCAAACATGAATTTCTAGGTAAGATTATGTGCCCTCTGATGTTTACAAAGAATTGGTAAAGAACTAAATCCCACACTCCTTACTGTTTTCACACCTACAACATACGAAAATTTCATCCTTATCCTCATTCCCTTCCACCTACCCCTCCCCACCCTCCCCCCCCCTTTTTTTTTTTTTTTTCTTCTTCTTTCTTCTTCCCTCTCTTTCCTTCTCCCCCCCTTTTCTCTTCCTTCCTTCCGTTTTCTTCTTCTATACATACCTCCATTTTCTGTGTCTACTTAAATATTTAAGGGTCCATCTTGACCCTTATCATACCTTTTAACATAGGCTTAATACAAATCTCAATGAGGTTCACATAGTAAAAGGAACTAACATTAAGCTAAGTCTAGCTCAATCTAACCCATTAGTTCGGTCCATACCGACGGTTTCATGTTCATTACTTTGTTATCAAAGACATCCATCTAGTCAGTTAAGAAACCCTTTGTAACCCAGTAAGCTGTATACAAGATGGGATAATGTATTGCTTGGGTTCTCGTTCTCTTTTATGTTTCTAACTCAATGTGCTGTGACTATTGTCAATGATAACTTGTTCTATACTTTGTACATGTTTTCTTTTACCTCAATAAAACATATTGGAAAAAAAAAAAAAAAAAAGATTATGTGCAAATAAGTAAACGTCTTTGATTGCTTCATATTTGTCGATACTCATAGAGGGACAAAAGCGTAAACTGAATTTGAGGACTATTTCTTGTTGCGTAAACTGGTATAGAGTAAGATTATGAACATCTAATTCTACGTTTGTGGTAGATTGGTCACTGGTGCCTGAAAATTTACAGGTGGAGTTCCTGGCTGAGTAGTATGGTGATCAAACGTGCTCTGTTTGGTGAACATCTGCAATAGTGTAGTTGTTGGTAAACTAGACTGTATATTGTGTGAAGACGTCTGTGAATTGTCTAATAGCAATGAAGATAAAGGGGTAGGCATACTGCCAGGTGCTGATGCAATGTTTTGAGGTCTTGTTTTGATGTGATGTTTAAGGCCTGCATGGTTGTAGCTCCCAAATATTTGGTTTGTGAATGGTTCCCCACACCACTACCAGAAGTGGCACCAATTTGTTGGTTAGAGTGCATAGGCATAATGTCATCATTGGTAGGGCGTTTTTTTAGAATATGGTGTATAAGGCCCCTCACCACGATTCTGCTTATGTGCCCCCAAGTTATTGTGCATCATAGTTCCTTTCCTAGACATCATCTGTGAAGAAAAAGTGGAAGAATCAGATTCTGTGTCATCATCAGTCATAGAGAAATCATGCCAACCTGTCTTTGAAAAGTTTGTTCTGTTTCTTAAAGATAATGTTTTTAGTAAGTCTAGTTACATAATCCTTAACTTCTTGCCAACGTTTTGCATAGTTCGTATGGTTTTTGATAACATTGTTTGTCGATTATAGCATCAAAATGTCTTGATCTAAACTATTGAGTTCAGATTGGTATTAGGTAATAAATAACTTTATTAACTCAATGCTAAATTGTTTTAGAATGTTTTCCCAAGAAGGTTTGAACTCTGTGGCATTATGAAAATAAGGGTATAATTGTACCCGTAACCCCAGGGGGTTTATATTTTCCCGAACATATTCTTGTAAAAAGTCGACATGCCAGTGAAGATTTGCTTTCTTTTGCTTGGCCAATTCTGACACTTCGCTCCTACATGTAAAAATCATAATTTTTTGCTAGAAAATGATTCAAAACCCCCAAACATTATATATGTTTTTTTAGCAAAGACCCTAGGGAATAAAATGGTGGTCATCTTTTTATATTGCACAGTATTTGTGCAGTAATTTTTTAAACATGTTTAAAAAAAAAAAAAAGTTTCATGCATTAAAAAAAGAAAATAGTAAAGTTAGCCTAATTTTTTACATAATGTATGAGAGGATGTTACACTGAGTAAATCGATACCTAACATGACACGCTTCAAAATTGCGCACACTCGTGGAATGGCGCCAAACTTCAGTACTTAAAAATCCCCATAGGCGACACTTTAAAAATTTCTACAGCTTACATGTTTAGAGTTACAGAGGAGGTCTAGTGCTAGGATTATTAAACCATAAAAGCAGTCTTTTATTAAAACAAATAAGTGGTACTCACAAACAGTGATGTAATGTAGTAAGAGCATGGCAGTATCAGCTACTGCTGGCTATGTCCCAACAACTCTGGCTTGTCCAGGGGAGAAGGAAGGCTGTGGCAGGCTCCAGGCTGTATCAGGTGTGTACACCAGGGGTTTCTGGCACTTCCTGGGCTTCAGTCTGGAGTAGCACAATGTCACGTCCGGTTCCGGCTGGTCAGCACGATGACGCACTTCCGGACTTCCGGTGACCCGTTCTCGAGGCCTACGCCCCTTCTTCAGGCCGTTCTAGCCCCATGTTGTAAGAGGGCATATTTAACCACTTCCCGCCCGGCGCATAGAGAAATGACGTCCAGGCGGGGGGTTCGTTATCCTGACTGGACGTCTATTAACGTCCTCAGGATAAGCCGCTAGCGCGCGCCCGCGGGGGCGCGCATCGCGGCGATCGTGCACGGCTCGTGTCCGCCGGACACGGGCCGTCACTGATCACGGTAAACAGCCAGTTAAATTGGCTGTTTACCGTATGATCGGCTATGTATAAGACACAGCCGATCATAGCATGCAGGCAAGCGGCAGCGCGCCGCAAGTGCATGCTGTGTGCGCGCGCCGGGAGGCGCGCCAACGTGATCGGGGGGGAGCGGGTGTCCCTTGGACACAGCGCTTTCCCGATCTGTAAACAGCCAATGAAATTGGCTGTTTACCATGTGACCAGCTGTGTCCATTCACAGCTGGTCACAAATGTAAACAAAAGAAAGTTACTATGTGATCCCTGCTTTTTCTCCTCACACACCGATCGTGTGAGGAGAGAGCAGAGCAGGGATCAGTGAGTAGAAATTCAGTGTCTGTCAGTCAGTCAGTCAGTATTGCACAACACCACACACCCCCCCCCCCCAAATAAAGAGGACCTGTCACCAGATCTGTCAACAGCCCATCTGTCAACAGCCCATCTGTCACACAGCCCATCTGTCACACAGCCCATCTGTCACCACAAGTACCGCCATCGGTACCGCTACACAGTACCGCCACCGGTACCGCCACACAATAAAGAGGACCTGTCACCAGTACCATCTGTCAACAGCCCATCTGTCAACAGCCCATCTGTCACACAGCCCATCTGTCACACAGCCCATC
>BLSH010549075.1:395444-409180 GCA_018402905.1 Glandirana rugosa
TCCGAACACTCCTCACACTACATATATGTTGCATATTTTGTTTATTTGGTTATTTAGTTATAATTTTATGGAACTGATTTACAGAATTTACTCAAAATTTACCTGCGGACTCTGAGCCTATCCAATCATCTTCAGTCATTCCTGACTTGCATGAACTCTCTTAGGGTTGATTATATGTGTCTAGAAACTCACTGTTTCCCAATTGATTGTTCCTACTGGATTGGCTGAGCGCTATAACATCTGTATATTACTCTGAATTTACAATTTGTTTGATTGTGTAGTAGCTGCTCGCCCCCAATATTGATTTATTGGTTTATTTGTTTTATACGTTGTATATACATCACACTCCTCACAAGCCTTAGCGCAATATCACCTATACTCCATATATATATATATATATATATATATATATATATATATATATATATATATATAATTACATATATTCAGGTCATAAGAAATGAATTGCTTTTTTGTCCTTTCACTTTATAGAATGCCCACTAGGGGTCCCTAGTCTCATCTCATTGCTGCAGGAATTATATTATCTATACATGATATCATCGCTGATAATTCAGTCCATTATACATGATAATGATATAGCCCTGTTCAATATACGCCCTTCTTTTGAATAATAATAGTATTGCCCTCCCTCCTTTTTTTTTTTATCAAAGGTACATTTTAACCATGACATAGATTTACCTTGGTGTCATTTAGACCTTCTATAAGTTGCATTCCTCTTTGCCCAGATATGAAAGTACCAGCATAAGAACATGTTTTAGTATTATTATTATTAATATACAGCTTTTTACTGTTCAGTACTGTTTTTATGAAACTGCCCTAACAGAACATTCTGTTTTCATCATACTGCTCTATCTGAACGTTCCGTTTATACATCTGATCATTTTACATCTGATCATTTTCAATCTGATCATTTTACATTTCCTGATTTACATTTCCTGACTCTCATTGACGACAAAAGTCGCTACCACCTGATTGGACAATGGCTGCAGTGGGCGTATCTCAGCCCTATTAGTCATCAGCAGCCTTGCCCTTAAATATGCCCTCTTTCAACATGAGGCTAGAACGGCCTGAAGAAGGGACGTAGCCCTCAAGAACAGGTCACCGGAAGTGCGTCATCGTGCTTACCAGCCGGAACCGGAAGTCTGAAGCCCAGGAGGTGCCAGAAACCCCTGGCTTTCACCTGATACAGCCTGGAGCCTGCCACAGCCTTCCTTCTCCCCTGGACAAGCCAGAGATGTCGGGACATAGCCAGCAGTAGCTGATACTGCCATGCTCTTACTGCATCACTGTTTGTGAGTACCACTTGTTTGTTTTAATAAAAGACTGCTTTTATGGTTTACACTTAGAGGCGCACCTGCTTGTCTTTTTTGTTCACTTAGAAGCCTGTTCTACTTCTGACAAGGTGCTGCCCTAAGACGACCATACAGCCTGTCCAGTTACCCGGACTGTCATTATAGCAGTGCTGAGTATATTTCTATTTATGTACATATATATGGCTTGGAATGTCTATGCGCTTACAATAATACTCCGGTGCTAGAATTATTGCTCTCGCTCTAATGTTCGCTGCGATACCTCACATGTGTGGTTTGAGCGCCGTTTACATATGCAGGTGCAACTTATGTATGCGTTCCTTTCTACTGTGAGCTCGCGGGGATGGGGGTGCTTTAAATTTTTTTATTGTTTATTTTAACTTTATTTTTTATTTTGTACACTGTCTCTTTAAAAAAAATGTTTTTGATCACTTTTATTCCTATTACAAGGAATGTGAACACTGTGTGTAACAGGTACTCTTTATGGAGAGATATGGGGTCAATAAGATGTGAGCTCGCGGGGATGGGGGTGCTTTAATTTTTTTTATTACTGTTTATTTTAACTTTTTTTTTTATTTTGTACATTGTCTCTTTAAAAAAAATCTTTGATCACTTTTATTCCTATTACAAGGAATGTGCACATTGTGCGTAACAGGTACTCTTTATGGAGAAATATGGGGTCAATAAGATCCCACATCTCTCCTCCAGGCTGGAAAGAATGAGATACAAAAAAAAAATTAACGATCTTGGTCTCTCCAGACACATACATGGCTTTGTTTACTAAAGCCAGCCTGAACGTGATGTCATAACGTCGCGCCCGGGCCTCCGTGGGTCATAGATATGACTGGTAACAGATGGTCACCAGTCATCTTCCTGTCAAACTCCCGCCGGCGATGGATCCATTCTCCGGGCCGTTGATGGCACAGACGGACCCGGAGAAGCACCAGAGGGCGTGGGGGGGGGGGCATCCACTCTCACTGCCTATAAGAACAATCAAGAGGCTGAACTGCTGCTATGATTGTTCTTACAGTGCAGGGAATCGCCGGCTCTAAAAAACGATATCTGAATGGTGCCTGTAGCTGCAGAGATCATTCAGATATCACCACTCAAAGTCTACGACGTCATATGACATCGCTGGGCGGGAAGTGGTTAAGAAGTCTTTTCATTTTGGCCATATACTGGTTAATGCCTATTTCTTGTTCAGTGTTTGCATTGCAGTTCGTTTGAATCTCAGTAATATATTCTGCCCACGCTGTACCCACAAAGGCCTTATTCAATCCTCCAGTATGCTAGCCAATAGCCTAGCATTTAATCTAAAAGCCTGTATGCTTTTCTTGCATACTTATGGAGACTTCCATGGTGGTTTTTCCTTCTTTTTTTGATGCAGAGCAATGACACATACCTGTTTACTAGGGGCAGTGTATTCCTTTGTAAGAGACCTATATCAGTGATTACAAGTTTGTAGGATTGATTCCTTGGCTATTTGAATACTGTCATATACAGTATCTCACTGAAGTGAGTACACCCCTCACATTTTTGTAAATATTTTATTATATCTTTTCATGTGACAACACTCAAGAAGACACTTTGCTACAATAAAAATATATATACAATATAAAGTAGTGAGTATACAGTTTGTATAACAGTGTAAGTTTACTGTCCCCTCAAAATAACTCAACACACAGCCATTAATGTCTAAACCGCTGGCAACAAAACTGAGTGCACCCCTAAGTGAAAATGTCCAAATTGGACCCCAATTAGCCACCCCCCCACCGATGTCATGTGACTCGTTAGTGTTACAAGGTCTCAGGTGTGAATGGGGAGTAGGTGTGTTAAATTTGGTGTTATCGCTCTCACTCGCTCATACTGGTCACTGGAAGTTCAACATGGCACCTCATGGCAAATAACTCTCTGAGGATCTGAAAAAAAGAATTGTTGCTCTACATAAAGATGATCTAGGCTATAAGAAGATTGGCAAGACCCTGAAACTGAGCTGCAGCACGGTGGCCAAGACCATACAGTGATTTAACAGGACAGGTTCCACTCAGAACAGGCAACACCATGGTCGACCAAAGGAGTTGAGTGCACATGCTCAGCATCATATCCAGAGGTTGTCTTTGGCAAATAGACATATGAGTGCTGCCAGCATTGCTGCAGGGGATGAAGGGGTGAGGGGTCAGCCTGTCAGTGCTAAGACCATACGCCGAACACTGCATCAAATTGGTCTGCATGGCTGTCGGCCTCTTCTAAAGATGATGCACAAGAAAGCCCGCAAACAGTTTGCTGAAGACAAACAGATTAAGGACGTGGATTACTGGAACCATGTCCTGTGGTCTGATGAGACCAAGATAAATGTATTTGGTTCAGATGGTGTCAAGCGTGTGTGGCCGCAACCAGATGAGGAGTGCAAAGACAAGTGTGTCCTGCCTACAGTCAAGCATGCTGGTGGGAGTGTCAAGGTCTGGGGCTGCATGAGTGCTGCCGGCACTGGGGAGCTACAGTTCATTGAGGGAACTATCAATGCCAACATGTACTGTGACATACTGAAGCAGAGCATGATCCCCTCCCTTCGGAGACTGGGTTGGAGGGCAGTATTCCAACATGATAATGACACCAAACACACCTTTAAGATGACCACTGCCTTGCTAAAGAGGCTGAGGGTAAAGGTAATGGACTGGCCAAGCATGTCTCCAGACTTAAATCCTATAGAGCATCTGTGGGGCATCCTCAAATGGAAAGTGGAGGAGTGCAAGGTCTCTAACATCCACCAGCTCTGTGATGTCGTCATGTAGGTGTGGAAGAGGACTGTGCAGCTCTGGAGAACTCCATGCCCAAGAGGGTTAAGGCAGTGCTGGAAAATAATGGTGGCCACACAAAATATTGACAATTTGGGCCCAATTTGGACATTTTCACTTTACAAAAACGTGAAGGGTGTACTCACTCCTGTGAGATACTGTATCTGATTTGGTCTGTTTCCAAATTTCGCAAATAAGGAGCAGCTCTCGCTCTCTCTTACCTAGTGTGTAATAGGTAAGCCTGAATTTAGGCAACACTAACAGAGACAATTGGCAATATAAATCGAATGCAATGTATTTGGGGAACGTTTATTGGAGATCGCAATGGCAGCTGTGATGAAGAGCTTTAACAGTAATATCCGAAGTTTGGAGCCATCCAAGGAAAAGGGTGGTAGCCGCATCTGGTCCCTGAGTGGAGTGTTCCCCCTGTTAGGGGCTAAAAGCGCATTTGACCCTATATTGAGGGTCCACTGAGGAGGTGAGCGGCTATCCTTATACTGGTGGTGGATTGCACTGAAGCACTTTTGATGATTTGACCTGCACTGCATGAACACTGACAATGTTTGTATTGGACTATGTTTATATGGACTGATTTATGATCTTAGGTTGTTCTAGCACTGCACTTTCCTTTTAATAACATTAGATTATACCAGTTGCATAATAAAAATCCTTCTTATTCATCAATATATATATTTTGCTTTTCTGCAAAATTCCCCAGTCAGTTATAGTTTATGAATATAATGTTACATACGCCCCCATAGCTATAAGTTTGCTTCTCCAACCTGGCTTGGATCTCCAGGGTACCCAGTGCATGTGCGAGCTGGACAATCTGAATTTGTATGTATATGTTGTATCTTCAATATGTATCTGTTTTGTGCTAAATACTTATATGATGCTTATTTTTTCCACGCATTACAGACGCCTTAAGCTCCTGAAGAAGCACATGGCGCGCAACTTGTAGAGCAAGCCAAGATACAGTACGTCACAGATCCGCAGCACACCATACACCATAATTATTTCTATTATATACTTTTATGTATACTGTTTTCCATGTGCTATCTCTTATAGTAAGAGCTGTTTGAGATGTATTAGTTGATGTTAATCTACCATACAAGCAGTATTCATATGCATGGTTTTAAAGCTCATTGTCTGTTTATTGTTTTAAAAAATTATAATTAAAATTTTTCTATTTTAAAACGTCTATGGGTGTGCCTAAGAAGTCCATATTCGCTGTTTCAATATTTAGGTATATCGATCTGAACAGCGTCCGGCGTTTCTCCGGACATTTTGACGTCACCACTACTCCTACCGCCTGATGTACATTTTGTTCTAATGAACGTTGTCATGTCGAGGAGACATCAGGAGACTATGCACTAGCATAAGGAATCTCTTTTGGAATCCAGCAAGCCTAAATAGACCATACTTAAGTGTACGGTCCTATATACCAGGTGGGAGCACATCTAGTGGAGGGAGCACAAGTCAATTTGGTGGATTAACCACTTCAGCCCCGGAAAGTTTTACCCCCTTCTCTGACCAGAGCACTTTTTGCGATTTGGCACTGCGTTGCTTTAACTGACAATTGCGCGGTCGTGCGACGTTGTACCCAAACGAAATGTGCGTCTTTTTTCCCCCACAAATATAGCTTTCTTTTGATGGTATTTGATCACCGCTGTGTCATTTCTGGTCGCCGCTATAAACGAAGAAAGGGCGACAATTTTGCAAAAAAAAACAATATTTCTTACTTTTTGCTAAAATTCAAATCCAAAAAAAATATAAAAAAACATTTTTTTTTCATTGGTTTTGGCCGATTTATATTCTTTCTCATATTTTTGGTATAAAAAAAAAACCGCAATCGGCGCTTATTGACTGGTTTGCACAAAAAGTTGCTGTATTTACGGATGATGAGAATTCATTTCTGGTGTTTTTATTTTTTTTTACATTTTTTACTAGTAATGGCGGTGATGTGCAATTTTTAGCTGCACTGCGATATTGGGGCGGACATGTCGGACATTTTTGACACTTTTTTGGGACCAATGGCATTTATACAGCGATCAGAAATTTAAATGTCCACTGATTACTGTGTAAATATCATTGGCAGTGAAGGGGTTAACCTGCAGGGCGATCTAGAGGTTAACTGTGTTCCCTGGGCGTGTTCTAACTGTGGGGGGGCTGGGCTACCATGGGCATAAGAGATCTAACTGATCTCAGTGACAGGGATCAGTAGATCTCTTATGTCCCCATTGAAAGAGCGGGGAACCGCCGTGTTTACATCGGCGGTTCCCCGCTCTTTGGCTCTAGCAGCTCATCGTGGCTGCCCGAGCCGCGAGCACACTCCTCCAGAGTGTGTCGGGCACAAGAGCGCGCCGGCACACGCTCGCCCCCTAGCTGCGCCTGCACGAATCACCGCCTTTTACGGCAATTCGTGGGGCGCGTCCACACCGCCGCAGTAAATATACTGCGCGCGGTGTGGAACCGGTTAAGGAATCATCTAAAGAGATACACATCATTAGAATTGTTTTTCATGGACTGTGTTTTATATGGACTATGTGATATAATGACATCTTAATACAATATGAGCAAGATATAAAACATTTGTCCAAGTTATTTACTTTGGTGGATTTAGGTCTATATAAACTGTTTTAATGTGAAAGTGGTTTATAGTATCAGTGAAGCGTTGCACAGATTGTTGTTTATTTTCAGTATATGAAACCAACTTGGATTGAGCCTGTGGCCCATGTCTTGCTGGTGCTCCTGACCTGCCTTGAGGTGGATATGTTCCCCACATGCTGAGGGGGGATTGTTGAACATTGTGGGGTAATTAATTATTGATTATTTATGTACTAGGCTGTATGCCTTACATGTGCCACCATGCTGGTATAAATCTGTGTCCATGTTTTATTTATATTTAATTTTGATAGTACTTATCTTACTGTATCCCACTACTGAAGCAGCAACAAGCAGTGGCGGCTGGTGAAGTTTTAGGATGGGGGGGTGCCAGTCCCCGCCCTTCCTTTTTGACCCCTCCTACTTCTCATAAGCCCCACCCCTTATAGAATCCACCCACTCTGTCCCCTGTATTCCACATATTGTGTCAGGGGTATACAGCTCAGCATCACAGGCGGGGTATATTGCAGCCTGTAACACAGTATGCAGCCAGTACACAGGTATTGCAGCCACAGTCAGTACACAGGTATTACAGCCACAGTCAGTACACAGGTATTACAGCCAGCCCAGCACACAGGTATTGCAGCCACAGCCAGTACACAGGTATTGCAGCCAGCCCAGCACACAGGTATTGCAGCCAGCCCAGTACGCAGGTATTACAGCTATAGCCAGTATACAGGTATTGCAGCCACAGCCAGTACACATGTATTGCAGCCAGCCCAGTACACAGGCATTGCAGCCACAGCCAGTACACAGGTATTGCAGGCAGCCAGTACACATGTATTACAGCCAGCCCAGTACACAGGTATTGCAGCCACAGCCAGTACACAGGTATTGCAGCCAGCCAGTACACAGGTATTGCAGCCAGCCCAGTACACAGGTATTGTAGCAGCCCAGTACACAGGTATTACAGCCAGTACACAGGTATTCCAGCCACAGCCGGTACACGGGTATTGCAGCCAGCCCAGTACACAGGTATTACAGCCAGTACACAGGTATTGCAGCCACAGCCAGTACGCAGGTATTACAGCCAGCCCAATACACAGGTATTGCAGCCAGCCTAGAACACCAGTATTGCAGCCAGCCCAGTACACAGGTATTGCAGCCACAGCCAGTACACAGGTATTGCAGCCAGCCCAGTGCACAGGTTTTGCAGCCACAGCCAGTACACAGGTATTGCAGCCACTGCCAGTACACAGGTATTGCAGCCAGCCCAGTACACAGGTATTGCAGCCACAGCCAGCACACAGCTATTGCAGCCAGCCCAGTACACAGCACAGCAATACTTTCCTCCGGGGACTCGTCGTCAGGCCATTCTCTCTCTCACGGTCGGCGGGAATCACAGGCGTGCATACGTGCAGTCCAAGCACCAGCACGTCTGTCGGTTCCACCCCTGCCCCCGCTCCTGACCAGTCAGTCGCTGTCTAGAGGACAGTGACTAAGGCCAGAGCCAATCAGTGTACAGATGTTCGCCTCGCTGGCGCACATCTATGCACTTTAATGGCTGACCAATGGGCTTTGGGAATTGCTGTCAGCTGACAGCAAGTCTCCCAAAAAGCTGGGACAGCCATGTCCTGGTGGCCCATCATTTTTTTTTTGTTTCAGAAATCAGCAGGGGGGATCAGCGCGGGGGAGGGGGGGAATGGCGCACTAGCCCCCTCTATGGAGGAGCCGCCGCTGGCAACAAGTGAAACAGGTTGAGAGGCCTTATCAATAATCAATTTTCCAATTTTTATGTAATTTATACCTGTACCAACTGTACTTTACCTATGTCTTAGGCAGCTATAAGATATTGAGCCCTTTGGGTGCTGCCTTTAGAGTTATGCACAGGTTACTAGGGGTGCTTGCTCTTTTGGGGGATGTATACAAACATTGTGATTTATATAGATTGTGTATGTATTTTGAGAGATATATACAAGTAAAATCTCACTACTGATAAATATGTCCCTAGGGATATACCATTTGTTTTTAACAAAAATACTGTACATAGAAACTCATCAGTATAATAAATGTCAGTGCCCATGACAAAGTGTATCTAAAACCAAAACTTTTTTTTTTAAGTCTAGGAAATGAGGAACATTTCAGTAACTTTTTTGTCATCTTACCCCCTCTTAGGCAGCTGTCACCAGAACAAGCATCCCTATTGGAAGATTTACTCTCTATTTCCTGTACCAGTCACAACTCAAAATGTTGGATTTCAGTATTGGTGATAGTGGTCACCAGGACAAAACAGATGGGGAATCTCTCAGTGGGAAGAGAAATAAAACCTCACATGCTTTCTAAATCTTCCCTCATCTGCCTGAAACTACAAACAAATACAGGTATAACAGAGGTGTAACTAGAGCCTTCAGGGCCCCGGTGCAAGAAATTATGAAGGGCCCCCTGACCCCTGGTCCTGGGGCCCTGTACTCCTATCACGGGTCCCTTTTATTATGGTA
The DNA here is from genome assembly GCA_018402905.1 of Glandirana rugosa. Lineage (NCBI taxonomy): Eukaryota > Metazoa > Chordata > Amphibia > Anura > Ranidae > Glandirana > Glandirana rugosa. Next base: position 404,673 of record BLSH010549075.1, read on the forward strand.
CCGCAGTGGGGCCCTATCACAAGTTCTGCAGCGGGGCCCCTTTCTGCCATCTTCGGGCCTTCCCATGGTGGTAAAATGCCAGGGTTCGGTCACAATTGCAACCTTTGCAATCCTGATCCCTCATTGGTATCAGTAGCTTTTAATTTTTATTTTAATTTTATTATTTTTTTTACCATTTCATTTTATTTCTTTTACAATTTTTTACAATTTTTTTTAGGACCTCTGTTGGGGGGCTTTGATGAGATATCAGGGGTCTAAACAAACCTCAGCTCTCAATTTCCATCTGTGTAGCCTCAGCTGCACAGAATGAATGGACAGGAATAGCTGTGCACCTAGCCTCCCATTCATTCAGAAACGGAAGTGTAGTAAAAACAGTTTACTATGCTTCAGTTATGAATGAACCAATTGGTACCAATCACTGACTCTGTTCATTCAGAAAAGGAAGTAGCCGGTAAATGACAAATTTACCGACCCGTTTCCATCTCTCCATCATGACACATCTTCTACAGCAGCTGGCAGGAGAGAGGAGGGGGAAGACAGCAGCTCTGTGGGGGATTAGGCACACAGGGACCCTGGAAACAGCAGAAGACAATTCAACTGGATAGAGGAAAATGGAGGAGATTGGATCCTCTAAATGCCACCCCCTCCATACCTCCTATTCAGGTGTACAAGGGAGACACACGGGACCTCTGGACCATGGGACCCGTTTGCAAAATTACGCCCCTGAGGTATTACCTCAAGGAAAGCTTTCCTTGAAGAAATACTGGGGCTGCAGAACTTCCTTTGAAAATGCTAGTTGGGGTTTCTGCTAGGCTGTTCTCTGATGGCTTGGACCGTCTCAGTATATCTATTCAGGATCCTGGGAGAATGACCTTAGCACAGAAAAGCATGACACAAACACAGGTTGTAGCTAAAGTCAATCTCTGACATTTATTACGGCGTGTTAGCATTTATACAAAAGTATAAGGGGCATTGCAAGGCTTGAGGAATTTCTAGAAGAATATAAAGCTATAGGTAAGAAGCTATATGACGTAACTGAGCTCCTCCCAAGTGGGGATGGGGTATGTTTATATGTCACTTAGGAGGAATCAGCCCGTGAGCTAAGTTTCGCTTCTCAAGAAATAGAAACTAGAAACTAAATGTTTTGTATGTAGGACATAAAGCATGAAATGGTGGGACCGTCTAAAATGGAGTCTGTAATGAAATGGTGTTTCAGTGCTCCCCCCTCCCCCCATAATCCCCTCTTAAATCATGAACATGATTTCCCTTTGAACCCTTTTCGAGCCTTGTGCTGTCACGGACGTCATCGGGGGCATATAGCTCCCCGGTAAAGCCAGTGGGCATAGCGACTATCCTGTCCTTGATATCCTTGTTGTAAAAGAAGGACTATACCCACCCGTCTAGAGATGGTTTAGACAATACCATTTTGCTTACGGCTACGGTGTCTTCTTAGGTACTGTAAGTAGTTTTCGGGGCTAGGATTGAGGGGTTCTGTCTGTTCTGACACTACAGACCCAAACATAGAGAGATTATCTACTCCTTTACTCAAAATCTTTCTAAAGCATGGAATGATACAGCAGACTATTATACCTATTACAGCTAATATAACAATGATTATAGAAAGTTGAACTAGGGCTTGTTTCCACCCAGTGAACCACCCAAAATACTGATCCCATGGGTTGTCTATACCCAAGTTTTTCTTAAGCTCTACGGATAGGTTTTCTAACTTCTTAATTGCCATGGTGACCTTGCCATTAGGGCCTATGTTACTAGGGATGTATGTACAACATGTGCTCGCTTTTGAAATCATAGCACACATCTTCCCTTTTCTGCTAGAATCATGTCTAAAACCATCCTGTTCTGGAATGTCATGGTGTCAGCACTCCAGAAATTCTTCCAATAACTTTATTGACTGTAGACCATGCACATACAGTAATACAGCAGACGTGTTTCGGCAGTTACGCCTTGTTCACCGCTTGGTGCAATCTGCCTGTAGCTGCTTAGCTATTCCCTGCAGTGTATCCCTAGTGTAGTTAACAAAGCGTTGTTGATTATAATAAATGTAATTGATCCATTCTACGTTCTTATTAACAGTTATTATGGGGATAAGTGATTCAAATCCAGCTGCCACTTGGTCTCTGGCTTTGAATTCATCCGGGACCCCTCTTGGGACACCTATTGCATCTATATATACATGGGGATTGAAGCTGACAATAGGGGCATTTCTCTTTCTTCTACTAGGGTTAGGTGTCTCATGTTTCTCTGGTTGTTTAAAGATATGTATCCCCATTATTGCTTTTGCCAATGTACACTCCCCCTTCCATCGTCCCTCTAATCTAGACCTGATTTTACCATCTCCACATATCCAGTAGAAGCCTCCTAGAGACTGAGTTTGATTCTGTAACTTATCTGTAGAGACATTGCTATATGTTTGGCAGAAAGGTGTGGAGAAGTTCCCCTAGTTCCTTAGGACAGCAAACTATGTGGCAGTAGTCAAAAGTAAAGGGGGCTACATGTGTGTTTGATGAGTTATACCAGAATGTTGTGAAGCTGGGGGGTTACTATTTTGGGTGATGGCCACCTCTGTATTGCTGCATATGGGAAAAGTCAATATGATCACTAAAGATGGGGGTAGGATCAAGGAGATCAAGGGTCATTGCCCAAAATTCAAGTAGCAGTTCATTTTCAGGGTCAAGGTTGTCTACCTCCATTAATACCACCTTTTTTTGACCTTCCTTTTCGAGGTCAGGGCTTTCTGTGCCCATTAGTACCTCCTTTCTTGCTTCTGGGACCTCTGGGTCGGGTCTCTTCTTTACCAACTTCACTCTGGTGGCGTGAATCCAGGCAGGGTTGTGTTCTGTCAGGACTGCGGTTCTGGTGATGGCTATCACTGTTGTCTCTGGGCCATAGGTGAAGTCCTGTGGTTTATTTCCTCTTGGCAACAGCTTTACCACTACCGTATCTCCCGGCTGAAAAGGGTGAGTGTTCTCCTGTGGAAGAGAAGGAAACTTGCGAGTAACTTCTTCCTCTACCTGGTCCAGAATTTTAATTCGTCTCCTTACATACTCATCCCTGATGTTCTCTAAGTCTCCCCCCAAAGTCACTAGCGGTTTCTTAGCCCAGGGTGTGGGGAAGGGTCTTCCCATCAATATTTCAAAGGGTGAGTAACCTTGTGATTTAGTAGGAGTCATCCTAATTTCTGCTAGAATTGCAGGTAATAATCTTTTCCAGTTTTGAAAGGTACCACCTGTGGCTTTTCTAATTTTGTCTTTAATGGTTCTGTTCATTCTTTCCACTATGCCTGAGCTCTGGGGGTAGTAGGGGATGTGGAATTTCCATTCTATCTCTAGGGTTTTTACAAGTTCTTTGCATACGGTGGATGTGAATGTCGTACATTGATCTGAGTTGATGTGCAGGGGGATTCCCCACCTAGGAATAATTTACTGGGTTAGGATTCTAGCTACAGTTTTTGCATCTTCCCTTTTTGTGGGATATACCTCTGGCCAGCGAGAAAACATGTCCACGATGACCAGGGCGTATTCCTGTTTACCTGCTGTCTTTGGCATATGAGTGAAGTCTATTTGCAGGTGGGTAAAAGGCGTGGTTGGGTAATCAAGGTGTTGATGTTGCACTTGCTGGGAGCTGTTAGGGTTGTTTCTTATGCAAATAATGCATCTCCTTACATAGTCTTTTACTAGTCTTTCTAAATCTCTAATATGGAAATCTTTTTTTTTTTTTCTGTGTAAGTATTTCTCCAGCTTCTGTGTCCCACCCCATGGTAGTGGGCAATGTAAATTGGTGCACTGTATTGCGGTATACATGGTCTCCCCCTTTGAGGGAAAGACCTTCCTTAGTCTTCTCTAAATCATCACCTGTCCAATCTTTAAGATCTTGTTCTTCAAAGAGCTGGCAAGCTCTTGTGAGGGCTATCAGCTCTGCAGCCTGAGCTGACTGGCAAGAAATTGACTTTGCCTCTAGAATTTAGTCTGATAATTGTACAACAGCATATCCTGCATGATATGTGTTGTTATTGGGCCTTGAACAAGAGCCATCCTCAAACACACTCTGTGCATCTAGAAAGGCGATGTTTTAACCACAACAGTACCTGGCACGAAAACCCCCTTCCTGTCCAGGCCATTTTTCAGCTTTCAGCGCTATCACACTTTGAATGACAATTACTCAGTCATGCAACACGGTACCCATATGAAATTTGCATCCTTTTTTCCACACAAATAGAGCTTTCTTTTGGTGGTATTTAATCACTAGGAGGGGGTTTATTTTTTGTGCTATAAATAAAAAAAGATTGACATTTTTTTGAAAAAATGCCTTTTTCTTTGTTTCGGTCATAAAATTTTGCAAATTAGTAATTTTTCTTTGTAAATTTTGGCCAAAATTTATACTGCTACCTATCTTTGGTAAAAATAACCCAAATAAGTGTATATTATTTGGTCCTTGTGAAAGTTATAGAGTCTACAAGCTATGGTGCCAATCATTGAAAATTGATCAGA
>BLSH010549075.1:453261-463363 GCA_018402905.1 Glandirana rugosa
TGTATCTTGATTACACTTATGTCAAAGTGACGTATTTACAGATATGTTAATATCATACACATACATACTTACACTCAATCCCTGACATTCGAGGAACTCCCATCCCTGACTACACTTACATGTTACATATACATTTCGCGACGCACTTAACTGCCGAGATATATTCATGGACTTTATTTATTTATTTATTTTATCTGAGATCACGTCACTATACGTTAATCGCCTGGAGGTCTACAACGTCTTGATGTTTAGGGTACTCCGTATCGTTCTGAGACTGTCGGTGTTCGTACTGTGGGTCTCCGTCTCCGTACTACCCTGAACATAGTCCCATCATGCCTCTGCCTCTGGGTGTCATGCTTGTGGCTGTCAGAGTCTTGCTATGCCTCATGGGATTTGTAGTTCTGCAACATCTGGAGGTCCGCTAATTGCATATCACTGCACTAGAGTCTATTTTATTTATTTATTTATTTCAGGTACTTATATAGAGCCGTCAATTCACGCAGCGCTTTACATATACATTGTACATTCACATCAGTCCCTACCCTCAAGGAGCTTACAGTCCCTAACTCACATTCATACATACACATACTATAATTGTATAGACATTTATGCAGTGAAACTGTATTCACATTAGTTCTATGTGAATTAACCAGAATTCCTTTAATAGTTTTATGATTTTTTTTTTTGCATAATGTATAAAGCTATGTCTGTTGTGTAAATGGGGGAATATAGGGAAATATCAAATCTTCTCATGCTATTTTCTCTTAGGATGAAATGTTCTTAGGGTAGTCTCCTTTCAGAGTGAATGTTTGTAGAGTATTTTCCCTTAATATTGATTTTCTCAGAATATGTTGCATCCAGTACTGCTTATATTCTTCATAGAAATTCATACAAGGCAGGCCCGAACTAGCCTACAGGGATAGCGGGAAATTATCTGGTAGTCCGGCAAGGCTTCCTGCCCTGGGGCCACTTTGAGGGCAGCAGCGCCTGTAAAAAATATGGCTGCGGGCCCAGGCACTGCTGGAGCACATTTTGGAGCTATAGTAAATTACCCCCTATAACTTTCCTACAGACTAAATAATATACACTGATGTGGATTGTTTTCTGCAAAAAAATGTAGCAGAATACATTTTGGCCTAAATCTATGAAGAAAGATTATTTGCAAAAATTTTTAACAGAAACAAAGTAAAATGCATTTTTGTTCAAAATTTGCATTTTTTTAAATTTATTTAGCAAAAATAAAAAAACAGTGGTAATTAAGTAATTAAAGAAAGCTCTATTTGTGTGAACAAAATAATAAAAATTTGGGTACAGTGTTGCATGACCGTGCAATTGTCATTCAAATTGCAACAGTGCTGAAAGCTGAAAATTGGTCTGGGCAGGAAGAGGGTAAAAGTGCCCGGTATTGAAGTAGTTAACCAGTTAACAACCGCCCTATAGACAAAAGACGTCTACAGGGCGGTTGCTTAATTCTGGGAGGACGTCTATTGACGTCCTCCCAGAATCGCACTTCCCGCACGCCCCCTGGGGCGCGCACACGGGAACATCCGTGACCGTCGGGTCCGGGCTGATCACGGATCGTGGTGAATGGCCGCTGTGAGCGGCCTTTTACCACGTGATCGCGCTGTCAAATGACGGCGTGATCACATGTAAACAAGCCGGCGGAAGCGACGGCTTTTCTCTCTCCTCTCCGCACCGATCGGTGCAGTGTGAGAGGAGAGAGGGGGGAGAGAGGAGGTGCTGCAGCGCTGTGGGCGATGTGTAATGCCCACAGCGCTGCTAGGTGACAGTTGGCAACCGCAACCCCCGCCATCCATACACTACTCACCCAGCCTTCCACCACCCACCCAGCGATCATCACCCAATCCATCCTCACCCACCCACCCATCCATCCATGCTCACCCATCCATCCATGCTCACCCATCCATCCACCCATGCTCACCCATCCAGCCATGCATGCTCATCCACCCAGCCGTGCTCACCCATCCATCCATCCATGCTCACCTACCCAGCCGTGCTCAACCATCCATCCATTCATGCTCCCCCATCCATCCATCCATGCTCACCCATGCATCCATGCTCACCCATCCATCCATCCATGCTCACCCAGCCATCCATCCGTGCTCACCCACCCAGCCGTGCTCACCCATCCATCCATGCTCACCCACCCAGCTGTGCACACTCACCCATCCATCCATCCATGCTCACCCAGCCGTGCTCACCCAGCCATCCATCCATGCTCACCCATCCATCCACCCATGCTCACCCACCCAGCCGTGCTCACCCACCCAGCCGTGCTCACCCAGCCATCCATCCATGCTCACCCACCCAGCCGTGCTCACCCAGCCATCCATCCATGCTCACCCAGCCATCCATCCATGCTCACCCAGACATACATCCATGCTCACCCACCCAGCCGTGCTCACCCATCCATCCATCCATGCTCGCCCATCCATCCATGCTCACCCAGCCATCCATCCGTGCTCACCCACCCATCCGTGCTCACCCAGCCATCCATGGCTCATCCATCCCCATCCATGGCTCATTTGCGCCTCATCCATACCACATCAGTTCTCATTCGTGACACATCCATGCCACTACAGTGCCCATCCGTACCACTACAGTGCCCATCCATGCCACTACACTGCCCATCCGTGCGACTACACTGCCCATCCATGCCACTACAGTGCCCATCCATGCCACTACAGTGCCCACCTGTGCCACTACAGTGCCCATCCGTGCCACTCTACTGCTCATCCGTGCCAATACCCTGCCCATCTGTGCCACTACAGTGCCTATATATGCCACCACAGTGCCTCACAATAGTGTAAAAGATGGTCAAATTAGATTCTAAATGTATGCCGCTAAAATACCTGACGGTGCTCCCTGCATGTTGGGCCTCTGTATGTGGTCCCGCTGTGTAAAAGTGTCACACATGTGGTATCGCCATACTCGGGAGGAGTAGCAGAATATATTTTAGGGTGTCATTTTTGCTAGGTACATGCTGTGTGTTAGAAATATTGTATAAATGGACAACTTTGTGTAAAAAAAAAATGCGTTTTCATTTTCTTTCCACATTTTGCAAAAACTTGTGGAAAAAATGACATGTTCAAAAGACTCACTATGCCTCCTAGAATATACGTTGGGGTGTTAGCTTTCCAAAATGGGGTCGTTTTTTTGGGCGTTTCCATTGGCCTGGTGCTCCAGGACCTTCAAAAGTGCAAGAGGTAGTCAAGAAATTATACGTGTAATTTATGCTCCTAGAACGCCTGACGTTGCTCCCTGCATGTTGGGTCTCTGTATGTGGCCAGGCTGTGTAAAAGTGTCACACATGTGGTATCGCCATACTCGGGAGGAGTAGTAGAATGTATTTTGGGGTGTAATTTGTGGTATGCATATGCTGGATGTGAGAAATAACCTGTTAACATATGAAAATTTTGGGGGGAAAAAAAATATTATTTTGCAAAGAATTGTGGGAAAAAATTACAACTTCAAAAAATTCACCATGCCTCTTACTAAATACCTTGGAATGTCTACTTTCCAATAAGGGGTCATTTGGGGGGTATTTGTACTTTCCTGGCTTTTTTGGGTCTCAGGAAATGAGATAGGCCATCAGTAAATCAAGTGTGATCAATATTCAGTGATTGGCACCATAGCTTGTAGACTCTAACTTTCACAAAGACCAAATAATATCCACTTATTTGTTTGTTTTTTTACCAAAGATATGTAGCAGTATAAATTTTGGCCAAAATTTATGAAGAAAAATTACTAATTTGCAAAATTTTATAACAGAAACAAAGAAAAATTCATTTTTTTACAAAATTTTCGGTCTTTTTTTAATTATAGCGCAAAAAATAAAAAACCCAGCGATGATTTAATACCGCCAAAAGAAAGCTCTATTTGTGTGAAAAAAAGGATGCAAATTTCATATGGGTACAGTGTTGCATGACTGAGTAATTGTCATTCAAAGTGTGAGAGCGCTGAAAGCTGAAAATTGGTCTGGTTGTTAAGGGGGTTTAAGTGCCCAGTGGTCAAGTGGTTAAATAGTTCTTGTGACTGATATATTTTTGTCCCAAAGCCATTTTAAACTGGGGCCCAGTCTAAGTATTAATATTGAAACTACTTTTCTGTAAATGACAAAGAGCTCAGACCCTCAGTGTGTACAATTTAATTTTGAATGGCATTTGGAGTTTCGGTGATGGCAAGTCTGTGAAATTGTCTCTGTTGTGCTGTATACTTGGGGTACAAACATGGTTTAAATTTGTCTTAATGTACACACAGAAGTTTTTCTTCATTCAGCCCAGTGGGCTGAACGAAAAAAAATTACAGATCTCCATACTAACACATTCGATGTTAGTGCGGCGATCTCTCTGCTGAGCTATTGTGTTCTGACAGGGGAACTGCCCCCCATCCCCCATCTGACCACAGTGATCAGCACTCGCAGTTATTGGCTTTCCAGCATGTTCATTCAATAGAAGCCTGTCGTGAGACCAGCATCTGTCAGACAAAGAGCTGACCACACTGCTGAATCGACCATTTTTGGACGATTTTCAGCCTGTGTGTACCTAGCTTTACACTAAAATTCATGCTGTGTGTACCTAGCTTTACACTAAAATTCATGCTGTGTGTACCTAGCTTTACACTAAAATTCATGCTGTGTGTACCTAGTTTTACACTAAAATTCATGCTGTGTGTACCTAGCTTTACACTTAAATTCATGCTGTGTGTACCTAGCTTTACACTAAAATTCATGCTGTGTGTACCTAGCTTTACACTAAAATTCATGCTGTGTGTACCTAGCTTTACACTAAAATTCATGCTAGCAAATCATTGTGTCCTACTTGCAATGCGATGTAACATCTAAAATGCTGTACTAAATAAAAATTGAAAAACTTTCCGCAAACAATTTAAAATTCTCTCTGCCCTGGATAAAAAAAAACATTTATGTTACTGTGGACTACAAAAGCTAAACTTTTAAACTATTGAGCAAAAAAAAAAATGGAATCTGTAGGAAAATAAGATCGCGTCTAGGGGGTGGGGTGATGCAATGGAAGGGGGGAAATGCTCTGGGACAGAATTGCTTAATTTTTTTTTTTACATTTTAGGTAGTGTTCAGGGAAGGGTTAGAACCTCTGTCAGATGTATATTGTTGTATGTGTAGGGGTGTAGCATTTTTACTAAATTCCTTTTTTTATTTTTGTGAATTATGTATCCAGCAATGGGCTGTAGCCAGCCTAACTGTACTTAACAGGGGTGATTTTTCCAAACAGAGAGTGTATTTCCTTGCCACTAATTGAGCTTGCTTCAGCAAGGTGTGCTAGAGTTTTGATTCTGCATTATGGATATGTGATAGCCTGGTCAATCGATGGATCTTGGGAAGCCAGTGAAGAAACCAGTGACCTAAACACATAGAAGGATGCAGGGTTTTCCCCTCCAGGAAATTGAGCTTGCTTCAGCAAGGTGTGCTAGAGTTTTGATTCTGCATTATGGATATGTGATAGCCTGGCCAATCAATGGATCTTGGGAAACCAGTGAAGAAACCAGTGACCTTAACACATAGAAGGATGCAGGGTTTTCCCCTCCAGGGAGGAACCACTGAAAGTGCTTACTGCTTGAGTAGAGAGCATAAGGCGCAGGGGAAGCAAAAATTCAACTGTCCCTCGCATGTCGACATATAGTAAGGTATGGCTGAGTGGGAAGTTATACAGGAACCTTTACACATTGTCCATAGCTCCCAAATGTCTTTGATTTCGAGGGACTATCCCCAATTTGGAACAAAGTCCCTCTGTCCCTCTTTCCTCCTCGTTTGTCCCTCATTTTGGTCTGATCTAGATAGTTGTGCATACAATGCTTTACCTATTTATCAAAATGTGTTTGCCAGTGCTAAACCTTTCATCCAAGCTGCATTTGTAAATTCCAAAAGCCAGAAGCAACAGTAGTGGTAAAAAGCACTTGTGGGTTTAACCAATCATTTTTTTTAGAATTCTCCTTTAAGGGGAGCATGGTAAGGGTTGTGTTCTATGCTTACATATTTGCTAATAGGTGTCCCTTATTCCCATCCCAGAAAGTTGGGAGGTATGACGTTGTCCTTTCATGGAAGTGAAGTTTTATATAACACTTGAACCTCAACTGCCAGGAAACCTGAGCGCTGAAGGAGTCCAGCCAACACAGGCTGTGATACTGAAAGTAATCATCTGACATTTTCAGAGAGACTTTGGATGAGAGACCTAAAAGAGGTTATGGCCAAGTCTAGGGTATGAAATCCAAAGATCCAATGTATTTATAGATATTCAGATCTGTATCTCACCCTCCTTCCCATATTGTCTTGCTCAACAAACCACTTTCTATTGTAAAATCTAAGTAACTGATGCCCATTCTTTCTGAGCATCAAGAGAAGGCAACCTCACCTGAGATGATTGTTTCTGGGACTTTACTATACGTATGGATTTAGATAATTCATAATATAACTGTTTAATAGCTGAAGATCAATATTCATATAGTGATTGCAGATCACTACAAACAACACTACATCTATACCACTGTTTGGTAGGTTCAATCTCAGAAAGTGGTGAGAAATCTAAAATCTAAAATGTAAGATTTTCCCTGATATTAGGGATATTTACTGTCACTTTCAGTTGAGTCTCTGAGACATGTTATAAGAGGAAATCTCCCCAGAGAAAACAGAAACAACAATAAAAATGTACACGAGAACCCTTCCCCACTGTATTCACTAACAAAGCCCTAAAGAAACCTAATAGACAACTTGCCTTAAAAAAGTAAAATTACCCTCCACAGCTGTATAACTAACCTAAGCTAGACCCCCAAACCAGATGCTTGCTTGCCTCTTTCTCTGACATCAGCAGTGTAGCCGGCTGCCTACCAGCTGTGTGATTCCCCACTAGTTCACCCCCCACTAGCAGTGGTAGTGAGCCAGCTTCAGTCCCCTCTATCACTGCAGCTGACAGCTGTGGCTCTATGTGAAATCACCTGGCTCACTCCTGCAAATGACCTGAGGCAGGGAGAGGACTTGCTGTGCAGACACTGAGGATTCTGAGAAATGTTGTCTTAAAGGGATGCTGCTGAAGATATTGGGCTGTGGACTTCCATGCCCAGGATTCCTCCCTCATCAAATGAGGAGAGAGAGAACTTTTCCCAGGCAATATGTAGGATCTGGGCAAACAAGAGCAGAGAATGAGACTGTGCAGACCCCTTGTGTCAGAGAGGACATAGTCTGTGTATAGTCAGTGCCTTCACTGTGCCCATAGGAGTCTGAGGACGGTGCTGCAGAGAGAGCATTTGCTGAGCAACTGGAACCCAGCCGCACGGGAACCAGAGGGCTGAGATCTGTGTACTGTGCGACCAGAGTGAATTTGCTGAGGATGGGAGCTGAGAGACTCAGCCTTGTGAGGACTGAGACTTCTGGGACAACTAAAGGGCTGTATGTGTAGAGTGCACCCAGGAATGTTGTTTGAGGAGCTTTTGCTAAGAATTACAGTGAGGCTTCTTTTATGCCATTCCTGCTTTCACGTTTGATGGTATTCTTACTGATACTGTGTGGACTAGTGTAATTGGGCTTAGCCTTATTGCAGTGTAAGCTAATGGCTGTACTTGAGGCTAACTTGCCTGTCAGTATATCTAATGTATTCTGTTGTCCTGTTTATTGGTTCTATGCATTGCATTTGTTTACTCTTCCATAATACATTCATCTTATTAATTCTCAAGTTGCTCTTTGTCTATTTACTGTCTATTGTCAAAGAGTGGTAGCATACTAATACTTCAGTTACATGTGAACAGGCTACAACTTATAGCCAGGGGTAACTGTGGCAGAACAGAGGACCCATCATCACTAGAGGCTCCTGTGGGGGTAGCACTGCAGGGGCTTCCTCCTTGCATCACTAGTGTTGGAGTACAGCCCCATTTAAGTCTATGAGGAGTTACAGTGCAGGTGTAGGTAGCGCTGTAGAAGGTTTCTGCAATGAAGCTAAAGTATAACTAAAGGAAAAACTTTTTTTATTTTAGTTTTGGACAGAGTGAAGAGGAACTAGAACACATCAAATTTTTATTGTTGTTGGTGTCCCCTATGGGAGATCCACCCTCTCTATTTGTCTCATTTACTGTTATCACCACAAGTAACATTGAAAGAATACAGGCGGTCCCCTGGTTACAAACAAGATAGGGTCTGTAGGTTTGTCCTTAAGTCGAATTTGTTTGTACGTCAGAACAGGTACATTTTTTTAAGTGTAGCTCCAGCCAAAAAAAATATTTTTAAGCTTTTTGTATAGCATAGGCAGGGATCAATACCCCTGTAATGTTTATTTTGCTGTCTGAGCCCCTGTTCAGAAGATTTCACCTCAATTTCTGTCCCAATGACAAACAGATTTTTACAATTTTGGGTTGTTGTGGAAACAAGGATTGGTGATAAAGCTTCAGTGGAGACACCTTTTTCCCATAATAACTCTTACAGGAGTGAATTACCCTTCCTAGGGGAAGATTTCCTCTCACTTCCTGTTGTCTCCTTCCGTTTGTAAGTAGGAGTCATTTGTAAGTCAGATGTTTGTAACTAGGGGACTGCCTGTATCTCCAATTTTGGGTTCTCAAAAGAACAGAAATAAAGGGGAAATATTCTGATAGGGTCACTTGTTCTGATGATATTGGTGACAACCAGGTATGTTCTCACTTTGAAAGGATTTCCTCTAACTTCCTTTTTTGCATATGGGACAGAAAGTGAAGGGATATCTCCCAATGGTATGCAGATGGCAAAAAACTGTCAGGAGTTATAACTCTACCTTACACTATCCAAAATCAATAAAAAAGTTTTACTGTTAGCTCTACTTTAAAGCAGAGGTCCGCCGCCTGCCGCCTTTCCTTTAAAAATTAAATGTCAGCAGCTACACATACAGTAGCTGCTGACTTTTAACTTGAGGACACTTACCTGTCCTGGAGTCCAGCAATGTTGGCACCACCCACCTATCTTCGGATCGGCAGGTCGAGTGCTGCCGCCGCCATTGAGGGCAAAGGAACCCGGACGTGTAGCCGTTTGGATTCACGGCCGGGTCCCTACTGCGCATGCGCGAGCCACGGCTCCGCTTTCCCATTGGCGGTGGCGGAGGAGGAGGAGGAGGGAGCCGGGATGCTGACGGCCACGGCTGCAGCCCTGGGCTCCCAGATATGGTAAAAAGGAAACCTGTCAAAGACAGGTGTCCTCTTCCCCCTCCCCCTGAAAGTTGCCAAATGTGACACCTGAGGGGGGAGGAATCCAAGCAGCGGAAGTACCACTTTTGGGTGGAACTCCACTTTAATTTAAAATTTTAAATCTAAATGAACATGGAACCCTTAATCTCTTAAACTATAACCTTACCCCTAGTCTGATCTTAAACTTAGCCAAAGAAATAACACCTACTGTAACCCTTAATCAGCCAGACTTGTGTTAATAGTTACTTTTTTCTTACAGGTTGTAAGATACATTGGCAGGCTGTTATATACATTGTTTATAGCCTTTACTTTTTACATAATTTCTCCTATTACCATGTCCAAGGCTGGAAGTCAGGTTAAGATATTACAGGCCCCCAACCACCTAACTACAAATAAAGCAAACCCAGCAATGACTAATTGGCAACGACAGAAAATATTAAGCATGATGTGCTGCTCCAAAAAGCTAATTATAAATAAACATACACTGTGTGCAGAATTATTAGGCAAATGAGTATTTTGACCACATCATCCTCTTTATGCATGTTGTCTTACTCCAAGCTGTATAGGCTCGAAAGCCTACTACCAATTAAGCATATTAGGTGATGTGCATCTCAGTAATGAGAAGGGGTGTGGTTTAATGACATCAACACCCTATATCAGGTGTGCATAATTATTAGGCAACTTCCTTTCCTTTGGCAAAATGGGTCAAAAGAAGGACTTGACAGGCTCCGAAAAGTCAAAAATAGTGAGATATCTTGCAGAGGGATGCAGCACTCTTAAAATTGCCAAGCTTCTGAAGCGTGATCATCGAATAATCAAGCGTTTCATTCAAAATAGCCAACAGGGTCGCAAGAAGCGTGTGGAAAAACCAAGGCGCAAAATAACTGCCCGTGAACTGAGAAAAGTCAAG
>BLSH010549075.1:463942-492407 GCA_018402905.1 Glandirana rugosa
AATACTACAATACTCAACACTTATTACTAAAACTACAATGCGTATTACTAATAATTAGTACAATACTCCATTATGATCTTGTCCTGGGGTTTTACTAAATAATTAATACCCAGAATTGTATTAAATATAACTATTTTATAAATAATCACAAACACGATAATGAATAAGTAATATTATGTCCCTCACGTCTTAATAATCCGTTCAACATAAAAACTCCTTATTAAAATAATAACTTGTTGTTGGTACAAGAGTTACTAAGGTTTTTGAGTAATTATAGTTTCGACTTATAAAAACCTTAATCAAAAATCAAACAAAAATCAACATTGATATTAATGAGTTTTTGGAATCATTGAGAACATGGTTGTTGTTCAATAATAAAATTATTCCTCAAAAATACAACTTGCCTAATAATTCTGCACTCCCTGTATTATAATGAATAAGTAATAGCACAAACACTAATAAATATTTTATCAATATAAATTATGTTAAGACCCATAATTAATAAATCATTTTGGGGTCCTGTTCTAGTATTACCTCATAACATGATTAATAATCATTATGCGTAACATCAAAATCATTATTCACAACTCATAACATCATAAATTCATCACACATTCATAAGCCTCCCTTGTGTGTTAAATATTTATGCATACACATTACTTAAAGTGGACCTTGCACTAAAATACAAGGACAATGTATGATCCTTTGGGCTTGAGCCAACTTCAGCTATCCCCCCACCCCTACTTCCTTTCTGTTCTTATCTAGCCTCCCCCAACACCCCCCCCCCCCTTGGGTTTTTCTTTCTTTCTCTTTCTTGTTCCTTTCTCTCACACTCCCTTCTTTATTTTTCTGTCTATGTCTTCTTGTCACTGTATGTGTTCTCTCTTTCTTAAAATATATATAAAATGGTTTTACAGAAGGCACTGGGTTTTCATTTTTGTCAGGCAGCTTGCTTGGGAGATTGGTCAAACCCATTGCGAGGTTTGTCTCCATTCTATAATGGCTAACCATTTTTATATGGCATTATGGGTTCAATTCACTAACGTTTACCGCATGCGATAAGATGGCCATGTGACTAATTTGCATAAATTATTGCATGCAGTAAATAAAGTCCAAATCACAAAATAAAATAATGATTATACAGTATTTACCACAACATGAAAAATGACATGTGGTAAGCTCTTAAGTCCAATTCACAAACGTAACAGAGAGTAAAAAAAAAATGCAATATTTATCACCAGGGTTTTGCTGGCGGTATCAAATGCGGTAGTTGTCAGAAACAGGGTGGGGGTGGGGGTCCCCCCCAATAGGGTCCCAGGTTCCATGCTGACAGCTGAATGTAAAAAAAAAACATGCTGGCAATTAAAAATTATGAAAAAAACAGTGTGGGTTCCCCCAATGCAT
Source organism: Glandirana rugosa (assembly GCA_018402905.1). Taxonomy (NCBI): domain Eukaryota; kingdom Metazoa; phylum Chordata; class Amphibia; order Anura; family Ranidae; genus Glandirana; species Glandirana rugosa. Next base: position 465,347 of record BLSH010549075.1, read on the forward strand.
ACTAGGCCCCTCAGGATTTTAAGGGGAACCTCATGCCAAAATTTTGAAAAACGACGTGGGCCCCCCCCCAAAATCCATACCAGACCCTTATACAAGCATGCAGCCCAGCAGTGGGGATGAGGTTCGGGTTGAACATAAGTTCAACTCGAACATTGGCTGTTCGGCCGTTCACCGAATTTAGAACATTATGGGGCATTCGTGCAAAATTCCCGTGCCCCATAATGCATTGCTAGACCATGGGAAATGCCGCCCACTGATTGGCCAAAGCATGCATGTGACCTGCATGCTTTGGCCAATAACAATGCGCTCTGCTGTGAGAGTCATGATTGGCTAAAAGGCAGGGTACCTTTGGCCAATCATTGCTCAAGGGCGTCCACGCCCCACACTATATAAGGCCACTTAAACAGCAGCTGTGTGTAGTGTGTACATGGAGATTGGAGACAGACATTGATCTAGTTTACATAGCTAGTTTAGTTAGTGGCGTCTGTGTAGGCAGTGTAATACAGTATAGAGAGTATATACAGGCAGTGCAAGCAGTGAAGTATATACTGTATGTACCATATATAATATATATATATATATATATATATATATATATATATATATTACGCTGTATTTAGTGTAGACAATATATACAGCTCATTCAGTATATAGTATATTGAGTCCGTTCAGGCAGTGTAAGCATATATATGTACCGTATATAGTATATTATGCTGCATTCAATGTAGACTATATATTCAGTTTGTTCGGTGTATAGTATATAAAGTCTGTTCAAGCAGTGTAAGAATATATATATATATATATATATATATATATATATATATATATACAGTATATAGTATATATATATATAATACGATGCATTCAGTGTAGACTATATATACAGGGCATTCGGCGGTGTACAGTATATAATACAGTTGTTGAAAAAAATCCCCATCATTTCCGGAACGCCACCAAAGAGAGACAGACGCTTCCAGGCCACTATAAGAGGGCAAGCAATCTCTGTGTCTACAGTGAAAAGTGGTGGTGGCGAACATGGTGCATCCTCTGCGGGCGGGTCACGATTGTCCTTTTTTTCTGCTGTTGGCCATGTTATCGAGCCACAACATGCAGAAGAGTTGGTGGAGTGGATAACTAAGCCACCCTCATCCTCCTCATCCTCTGTCACTCAGGCTCATACTAGTTTGTCTTCCAATGCAGCTGCCAAAATGGCCTATTCCACCCGCTCCTTGTCCACAGTTACTCCTTCTGTAGCCCCACCATCATGCCCGGAGGAGTCACCAGAATTATTCCACCATAGTGTCAGTTACATGCTGATGGAGGTTGTGCAGCAATTCAAAGGCTCCAAAGTTGTTTCCCAGGTTGAGGAAGGGAGTAACATGAGCCTAGAAAGAGGGGGTGCTACAGAAGGACAAGAAACTAGCAGTCATGTTCCCCCAGCTGCAGCATACTGCCAAGTTTGCTCCAGTGATGAGGAGGGAAGGGATGATGAGGACACTGACTGTACTTGGGTGCCTGAGAGAGGAGGAAAGTGAGGAGGAGGAGGAGGCACAACTCCAATGAGGCAGGATGTCTTCCAGGGGCTAGCTTAAGGACAGCCACCCTTTTGTATCACACCACAGAGTTCCAGAGGTGCAGGGCGCTGCTGACTCCCTGCTGACTTCCAAAACTTCAATGGTGGGGGCTTTTTTCAACACTTGTGCAGTAGATCACACTGTTGCTGTTTACAATCTATGTCTGAAGCAGATCAAGCACGGCCAGAACAGCAGCCACTTGGGCACTACATGCTTGACAAGACACTTGACAACCCGCCATGCGGTCCGTTGGCAACAGCACCTCAAAGACCCACATCATAAAACAAGGCGGACTTCTCCTTGCTCCTAATCTGTGACTTCAACTTCTACTATACCTCCAGTCCTCTCAAAAGCCTGCACTGAGAGGAATGAAGGTCTAGCAATGGGTGCCACAAGTACTTGCAGCCAATCTGCTAGCAGTGCATCACCAGTTGATGTCAGCAGGCAAATTTCCCTACCCCAGTTGCTGAACTGTAAAAAAAAATATTGTCCCAGGCATCCACATACTCATCGTGTAAAAGCTATCTTGGCCAAATTGTTAGCACTCCAACTGCTGCCTTTTCAGCTGGTAGACTCTGCTCCCTTTTGTGAATTTGTGGAACATTCTGACCACAGTGGCAGGTTCCGAAAAGACATTTCTTTTCAAGTAAGGCCATTCTAATGCTCTACTGTCATGTGGAAGGAAATGTTTTGGCCTCCTTGGACAGGATGGTCAGCAACAAAATACATATTACCGCTGACTCATGGTCTAGCAGACATGGTCAGGGAGGTTACCTTTCCTTCGCAGTGCACTGAGTAACTCTGCTGGCAGCTGGGAAGGATGCGGGACAGGATTTGGTGTTAGAGCTAGCTCCGCGACCACGCCGCCAAAAAAATGGTGCTGTTTCTGCCACATCTGCTTCCTCCACCCCCTCCTCTTCTTCTTCCTCTGTGGCCTCTTCTGCAGCAGTGTTCTCTGAACCAGAAGTGCTCGCAAAGCATTCTAGGGGTTACGCAAGCAGTCAGGCTAAAAGATGCCATGCAGCGCTTGAGTTGGTTTGCCTAGGGGACAGGAGCCACACAGGGATAGAGATTATGTCAGCTCTGCGGGAGCAGGCTCAGAGGTTGACACCACGGCAGCTTGAGCCTGGAATGGTTGTATGTGACAATAGCACCAACCTTCTCTGTGCCTTCCTATAGGGACACTTCACGCATGTTCAATGCTTGGCACACATCCTGAATTTGGTGGTGCGGAGTTTCTTCACCAGGTGCCCAGGCTTACCAGATATTCTGAGGCTAGCCAGAAAAATCTGTGGTCATTTCTACCGGTCATACAATACCAGTGCCCGGCTGACTGACATTCAGCGGGAATTGAACCTGCCCATCAACCGCCTAGTTTGTGACATGCCCAACAAATGGAACTCAACATTTGCAATACTGCAGTGGCTGCACGGAAATCAGAGGGCCATCAATGAGTACCTCTGTGAGTATGGCACCAGAACAGGCTCAGGGGAGCTTGGTTTTTTTTTTGCCATGCCAGCGGCTACTGATCAAGGATGCATGCACTGTCTTGTCACCATTTGAGGAGGCCCCAGGGATGGTGAGCAGTGACAATGCATGCATCAGTGACACTGTCCCTCAGATAGCATTCCTGCAGGGCCACCAAACACACAGGAAGAAGAGGAGGAGGGGGAGGGGGAGGAGGAGGAGGATTGTGTCAGCATGGATGTAGAGGATAACACACAGCAGTCTTCAAGGGATGGTTTTCAATCCCCAGAAACCCAAGGTGTTGTATGTGGCTGGGAGGAGGTAGTTCCTGACAATGTCATCCTCAGTCCCCAGAGGACTCTCAAGTCTGCTCAAACTTACGCTGCATGACCTCCCTGATTCTGCAAAGCCTTCAAAAAGACCCCAGGGTTCATGGTGTGAAGGAGAGGGATCATTACTGGATGGCAACCCTTCTTGATCCACGTTACAAGGGTAAAGTTGCAGAGCTCATCCTGTCTTCGCAGAGAGAGCAGAGGATGAAACATCTTCTGGATAGCTTGAAGAAAAATCTGTGCAATGCCTTTCCAGACCCTGGGAGGTTACCATTTCCTGCTGCTGGACAAAGTGTTTTTGAGGCTTCCTTCAGTCAGAGGAAGAGCAATGGAGAAGGTGGCCGGCTGACCGATGCCTTTAAACAATTTTTCAGTCATCAGCACCCAGGGTTTCAAGCAGCCATCGTCAGCTTCTGCATTATATGGTGCAGGAATATCTAGGGGCAAGAGCAGATTTGGAGACCTTTCCAACTGAGCATTCACTGAGTTACTGGGTCTTGAGGATGGACCACTGGCCGGAACTTGCTCAATATGCAATCGAGCTACTGGCCTTTCCTGCATCCAGCGTGCTTTCTGAATGGACATTCAGTGCTGCTGGAGGGTTCTTAATGGATCAAATTCTGCGCCTGTCCACAGACTCCGTTGGTAGGCTCACATTTGTAAAAATGAATCAGTCCTGGATCAGCAGCTATCAAGCCCCTGATGCTGATGCAACTGATTGAATTTGGTAGGAATCTGGGATCCCTTGAAGACTAGGATAGGCAGCCTATTCTGCCTATCCTATTCCTCCTGTCCTGAATCGTGATGATGCCCGCTTCCAACAATATTTTGTGTTTAGGGCACCATAATCACCCAAGGCCCAATTTTTCTGCACCTGTTTTACAGGGGCATGTCATAAAATTGTTTTTTTTTACTTAACTGCAGGGCTCATTCCTGCGCTCAACAAGAGTAACTGCGAGGGGTTACAGTGTTCTCCCACCACCAACACCCAAGGCCCAATTTTTCTGCACCTGTTTGACTGGGGCATGTCATTCCAATTTTTGAAATTATTTTTAACTGCAGGGTGAGTTTCTGTGCCCAGCAAGAGTAACTGTGAGGGTTTACAGTGTTCTGCAACCACCAACAACCAAGGCCCAATTTTCTGCACCTGTTTTACTGGGGCATGCCATTACAATTTTTAAAATAAATTACAACAGCAGGGCCTGTTCTTGCTTCCAACAGGAGTAACTGTTAGGTGTTACAGTGTTCTGCCACCACCAACACCCACGGCACAGGTTTTCTGCGCCTGTTTGACTGGGGCATGTCATTACAATTTTTAAAATAAATTACAACTGGAGGGCCTGTTCCTGCGCCCAACAAGAGTAAATGCGAGGGTTTACAGTGTTCTGCCCCACCAACACCCATGGCCCAATTTTTCTGCACCTATTTGACTGTGGCATGTCATTACAATTTTATAGAGTGCTGTCCCCGTAGTATATAGTTCAGACTATATGGTGCAGTCAGTGTAGTATATATAACACAGTGCAGCGGGGCGGCACAGTGGTGTAGTGGTTAGCACTCTTGCCTAGCAGCTAAAGGGTTGCTGGTTTGAATCCCAATGACGACACTACCTGCCTGGAGTTTGCATGTTCTCCCTGTGTCTGCGTGGGTTACCTCCGGATACTCCGGTTTCCTCCCACACTCCAAGATATGCTGGTAGGTCAATTGGATCCTGTCTAAATTGACAATAGTATGTGTATCTATGAATGTGAGTTAGGGACCTTAGATTGTAAGGTCCTTGTGGGTAGGGACTGATGTCCAAGTACATTGTATATGTAAAAGCACTGTGTAAATTCACTGCGCTATATAAGTTCCTGAAATAAATAAAATAAATAAACCCTCTGCCAAAATGTAAAAATAATTGGCCTGGTTTGCATTTTGGGGGGACCCCCACGCAAATTTTTCCAGTGATTTTTGACCTATATTGCCGGGAGCCGGCAATACATTACAGCCGTGAGAAATATTAAATGACAATTTTTCCTTTACAAATGTCATTTTGCGGTGGCACTGTTCTAAACATCACACTGATGCTTCACTTTACAGGCAGACTAAGGGGACCCCCCAGGCACTATATTCAAAGGAATTTTTTTGTTCACTTTAATCATTATTAAAATCACTGCTTCTGAAAAAATGATCTTTTTAAAAACTTTTTTTTGGCATTGATGTCCCCTAGGGCAATACCTGGGTCCCCATACTCTGTTTATGGCAATAAAAAGGCATATAAGCCTTTCAAACGAGCACTTTTGATTTTTCCTGTTCGAGTCCCATTGATATTAACAGGTATTCAAACAAACGTATTGCCTGTTTGCAGTGTTCTGGTGCGAGCCGAACCGGGTGGTGTTCGGCTCATCCCTACCCAGCAGGTCAGGAAAGGGAGGGGGCGAGCGAGCACCTTCCCCTCCTGAACCATACCAGGCCACATGCCCTCTGCCCCTCCACCCCAAAGCACCTTGTCCCCATGTTGCTGGGGACAATGGCCTCCTCCCTATAACCCTGGGCTGTGGGGGTCTGCAGGCAGGGGGCTTTAACAGGGGGCCCCCAGATCCCCGCCCCCCCATGTGAATGAGTATGGGGTACATAGTATCCCTACCCATTCACCAAGGAAGTGTAAAAGTCAAAAAGTCAGTACAAGAGTTTTTGACAACTCCTTTATTAAGAAATAATAAAAACGATGTCCCCAGATGTAGACCCATAATTAATCACGATGCTATCGCACAGCCGGATCCCGAAAAAAAAAAAGCTCCACTTGCGATGAACACTCTTGCGGTCTGCCTGCTCCGCTATCTGACAGTTCTTAAATAGGTAAGGGGCGGGTACACCTGGTGATGGCACCTGGTGGCATTGTCCTCTTGTGATGTCACTGACTGGTGGGAGGGTGGCCCTGCTCCTTACCTGTTTAAGAACTGTGAAACGGCGGAGCAGGTATTCGGCAGGTAGCCTTCATCGCGGGTGGAGCTTTTTTTTTCTTATTTTGGGTCAGTGGGCGTCATAATTGATGATGGATTTACATCAGGAGACATTGTTTTTTATTTTTAATGCAGGAATTGTCAAAACTGTGTGTATTTTTATTTCTTAACACTTTTTTTGGTGAATGAGTAGGAGTGCAATGTACCCCTACTCATTCACATGGGGGGGCAGGGTCTGGGGCCCCCCTTGTTAAAGGGGACTTCCATATTCCAATAAGCCCCCTGCCCACAGACCCCCACAACCACAGCCCAGGTTTGTGGAGAAGAGGCCCTTGTCCCCAACTCAGAGCCCTCCCTGCCCCAAAGCACCCCCATAATGTTGAGGGCATGTGGCCTGGTATGGTTCAGGAGGGAGGCTCACGCTCCTCCCCCTATTCCTGACGTGCCCGGCTGCATGCTCAGATAAGGGTCTAGTATGGATTTGGGGGGGACCCCACACCATTTGTTTAAAAAATGTTGGCGTGGGGGTCCCCCTTAAAATCCATACCAGATCAGAAGGGCCTGGTATACATTGAAGCGGGACCCCACGCTTTATTTTTCATCATTTTTAATTGCCGACTTTTTTTTTTACATTCAGCTGTCAGAGGGAAACCTGCTGACAGCTGATGAGTCATCCATTGTTAAGGACACGACGGCCGGCTTCACGACCTGCTCCTTAGCAACCAGCTCAATGCAAAAAATTACTGCATGAAAAAATGCGGTACTGCTCAATCGAACAAACACCACATTTGTTATTTAACGCAAAATTCCTAGTGAATTGCTCTTTCAAAGCTGATTCAATGCAATCACTAATTTGCCGCAATTTATTTGCCGTTAATTAACTCTTAGTGAATTGACCCCAATATATCTACCAACAAGGGCCTTTGACCCTATGACCTATCTGTAACTGAGGTATCATTTGCTTGTATTTCCTCTCCCTCAGCTGTGTCTGAGTTGCCTTGTCTTTTACACTGCTTCAGAAATTGTGATTGTTAACTTCTGTCTTTCATTAAATAAAGAATTAAAAATAAAATAAAATGCAAACGCTGCATATGTGGCCATTCTGGCCCCTGTTAACAAAACACTGAATTACGGTAGTAAAAAACACATGTCACTGATGTGACTAGGCCAGGGCTGGTGCAAGGATTTTTGACACCCTAGGCGAAACCTCATTTTGCCGCCCCCCCTTGGCTCCACTCCTGACCCCACCCCCTTTTCCCTGCCCAGCCTGATCAGTGCCAATCAAACGCAGCCTGATCAGCGCCAATCAAATGCAGCCTCACCAGCGCCCATCAAATACAGCTTCACCTGTGCCAATCAATACAGCCTCACCTGTGCCCATCAAATACAGCTTAACCAGCGCCAATCAATACAGTCTCACCTGTGCCCATCAAATACAGCCTCACCTGTGCCCATCAAATACAGCCTCACAGGGGGTGGGACCGGAGGGGAGGGTATTTGGCAGATCAGTCACTATTCCTATATACATTTGCAAATGGCATGTGATAAAACAATCTCATTATCTCAGTCAGACAGAGTCAGGTTTTACATGAATCAATGCAGAGCAGTCAGTGACAGATCAACAGTGTCCAGGCGCCCTAAGCGGCAGTGTGCCCTAGGCGGCCGCCTACTCCGCCTAGTGGTAGAGCCGGCCCTGGACTAGGCCTCACAGAGAAGGGAAAGCTCAGGATCCAAATTCTTGGGAGATGACGCTACTGAACTGTAAAGGAGTGTGTTCTTGCAGGATTAGCAGGATTCTTGCAGGATTTGACATCCTCAAAATTTCCACTGATAGCAATTGGACTAGGCAAGCTTGTGATTTCTCATAAAGCTTTTTTTTTATTTACATAATGCAATGTTTTGGGGGTAAGAGGGTGATGGGGGGCAAGGGCAGCCACATAATTGGACAGCTACTGATAGAAATGATTTCCAAAGCAATATTGCCCAGAAAGTGAAATGCTATCTTCAAAAAAAATAAAGGTTAGTAGAGTTACCAGTCTCAGCCAGGCTACAAATGTAGGAGATCTGTCTCTCATTGAGTATATGAAGGCTGCTAAATGGTCAGCCTTAGTTTAAATGTATGGTGTGCAGTCTTTATTGAGTCTAATTAGACTAGGTGGCTCCCTTAATGTATTGCCCTATTTACAGTGGGTATTGAAAATAATCCTTGCCCTTTAAAATAATCACATTATGTTGCTTTGCTGCCTGAAGTAAAGACAGACACCGTTTTTGATTTATCCAGCTGTATTTATTTACTCAGTGTCAACATCCAAGTGAAAGATATGACACCAACATGTCATTAAAAAAATTGAAATAAATTCAAAAACAGAATCACTGAGTTGGAAAAATGATCACCCCCTTGTGTCAGTATTTTGTTGAACCACCTTTTGCTGTAATTACAGCCTTTATTCTGTTGCCTCTACTAACTTCGCACATTATAGAACACCAATCCAGCTGCACAAATGGGGAAGAAGGAGTTCCCCACTCTGTCCAAAATGTGAGCCCATTGTGCGGTTCTTAGATTGCTATATGTTGTACGAAAACAAATTGCTCAGTTCTGGATTACCTCCCGGGTACCTACCAGGAGGCAGTGGGTGGACAGGATAAATGATCTGCTTATATGTGAAAAAATAACATACCAACACAGAAACACTACCCATAAATTTTATTCCATGTGGCAGTCATGGCTGGATGTCCCAGGCCTTGTGCCAGCACAAATGGTCAGAGACAGACTGCTCCAGGAATAATCCTCTGTATTTAATATAACAATCTCATGATAATCGAGACAGATTGTAATGGGTCATAGGCCGAACAATGCATATTGTATTTTTTCTTCTTTCTTTTTCTTCTTCTGTTCTTTTTTCTTCTTTTGTTTTTCCAAGTTAGCATGATCTATTTACATGTATATTACTGAGGAGGAGCTGAGTAGTTTTATCTGCATTGGATTTGCCTTAATGAATACTGTTTCTTGACCTTTCAGTTTTGACGCAGTGCAGGTTATGTTTCATTTTATGCACAAAAGTGTAACAACAATCTGCTTTGAATATTACCATATGTATTACCTGTACTGTACTGGTTATATGTGTCTTCAGACATAATCTCTGTTTGTGTGATATTGAAAAAATAAATAAAAACTAATTTTTGATTAAAAAAAAACTTTGCACATCTAGATTTTGCAATATTTGCCCACTCTTCTTTTCATAACTGCTCAAGTTCAGTTAAATTTGATGGTGACCATTTGTGGACCGCAGTCTTCAAGTCATTCCATAGAATTTCATTGGGGTTTAAGTCTGGGCTTTGAATAAGCCATGCAAGGACATTCACCTTTTTCTCCTTTAATCACCGTGTGGCCATTTTTGTTGTGTGCTTTGGGTCATTGTCATGTTGGAAGGTAAGCCTTCTTCCCATTGACACCTTTCTGGCAGAGGGCAGCAGATTTTCCTCAAAAATGTAATGGTATTTTGCTCCATCCATTTTTCCTTCTATCCTGACAAGTGCTCCAGTCCCTACTTCAGAGACACCCCCCATAACAGGATATTACCACCTCCATGCTTTACTGTAGGAATGGTGTTATTTGGATGGTGAGCTGTATTGGATATCCGCCAGACATATCGCTTGGTGTGAGGCCAGATAATTCAATTTTAGTCTTAGCTGACCATAACACCTTTTTCCATGTTGCCTCAGAATCTTCAAGCTGCATTTTGGCAAAGCTCAGTGATGACTGCATGTGGTCCTACTTGAGGAGTGGCTTTTTTTCTTGCAACACTCCCATACAAGCAGCATTTGTGGATAATTTGTGATATTGTTGTCACATGCATGACCATTCTTTGTCATAAATTCCTGCAAGTGCTTCAGAGTTGCTGTAGGCCTCTTGGTAGCCTCTCTGACCAGTTTCCTCCCAGCTCTTTAATCCAGTTTGGAGCGATGTCCTGATCCAGGGAGGGTCTGTGTTGTACCAAATACCTTCCACTTCTTAACCACTTCAGCCCTGGAAGGATTTCCAGCTTTAGGACCGGAGCCCTTTCCGCGATTCGGCACTACGTCGCTTTAACTGAAAATTGCGCGGTCGTGCGACATTGTACCCAAATGAAATTTGCGTCCTTTTTTTCCCCACAAATAGAGCTTTCTTTTGGTGGTATTTGATCACCGCTGCGTCATTTCTGATCGCCGCTATAAACAAAAGAAGAGCGACAATTTTGCAAAAAAAACCCAAATTTCTTACTTTTTGCTAAAATACAAATCCAAAAAAAATATATAAAAAAAACATTTTTTTCATCGGTTTTGGCCAATTTATATTCTTCCTCATATTTGTGATAAAAAAAATCGCAATTGGCGATTATTGATTGGTTTGCGCAAAAGTGGTCGCGTTTACGGATGATGAGAATTCATTTCTGGGGTTTTTATTTTTTTTTTATTTTTTACTAGTAATGGCGGTGATCTGCGATTTTTAGCGGTACTGCGATATTTCAGCGGACATGTCGGAACATTTTGACACTTTTTTGGGACCAATGGCATTTATACAGCGATCAGTGCTATAAAAATGCACTGATTACTGTGTCAATGCCATTGGCAGTGAAGGGGTTAACCTGCAGGGGGCGCTCTAAGGGTTAACTATGTTCCCTGGGCGTGTTCTAACTGTATGGGGACTGCCCTAGCTGGGGAAGGGAAGTGGTCACAGCCTCCATTGACTCCACCGCACCCGCTCCCTGGCCCTCCCCGAACACAGTGAGCACGCGGGCGTGCCTCCGGCGGCACGCGCACGCTCACTAGGCTCAATCCCGCAGCCGCCGTCATATGACGGCAATTTGCGCTAAGCAGCCACTCTGTCACCGTCAAATGCCGATCAGCGGTCGGCAAGCGGTTAATAATAGACTTCACTGTGCTTCTAGGCATTGATAAAGCCTTTGAAATCGTTTTGTATCTATCTCCTATCTGACTTTCCACAACTTTATCCTGGAGATCTGTTGACAGTGCCTTGTCACCCATAGTTGATTGTTTGCTTCAGTTGCACTACTAGGACTGAAATGCTCCAGGAAAGCTATTTTCATGCTGAGCTGATTAAAATGACAAAAGCTGATCACAGCTAAAAGTCAAATGGCTATGTGTGCCGTTGAGAAGATGATTAGCTACACCCGATTAAGATTATAAATAATTTTTAGTAGGGGGGGGGGTCATCCTTTTTCCAACTCAGTGATTCTGTTTTTGATTTTTTTTTTCATTTTCTGATATGTTATATCTTTCACTTGGATGGTATAAGTTCCCATGAGAAAATGCAGCTGGATAAAAAAAAAAATGTGTCTGTCTTCATTTCAGGCTGCAAAGCAACAAAATGTTATTATTTTAAAGTGGGGTGATTCTTTTCTATACCCACTGTAAATTAATTTCTATACAATCTTTCAAGGATCCCTTTGGTTCCCCTGCCCATCATTGATGTCACTTTGAGAAGATCACCATAGATTTGGTTGGGCACTTGCTGAAGTCAGCTGGAGGGCACCAGCATATCTTAGTGATAATGGACCATGCCACCCCTTACCCAGAAGTGACTCCTCTCCAAAACACCTTCAACAAAACAATTGCCAAAGAACTATTTCAGGTTTTTAGCTGTGTGGGCATTCATAAATAAGTACTAACCGACAAGGGCACTCCGATTATATCCAAAGTATCTAAAGAGCTATGCAAACTTCTGAAGGTGACCCAATTATGTACTATTTATCCCCCTCAGACAGATAGGCTAGTTGAAAGATTTAACAAAACAAAACAAAAAAATGTTGAGGAAGGTGGTCGATAAAGATGGAAAGAATTGGCATTTTCAACTACCTTATTTAATGTTTGCTATCAGAGAGGCTCCCCAATCATCCACAGGGTTCTCTCATTTTGAGGTACTGCATGGGGGGCACCTATGGGGGCTATTGGACATTGCCAGGGAAACAAGGGAGAGTGAGAGTACCACACACATAGAAGTGTGATTGAACATGTAGCACAATTGCAACACTGAATTGCACAAGTGATGACTATTGTGAAGGCACATTTGGCTCAAGCCCAGTTGGATATACAGCAAAGGATATACAATCATGGGGCCTAGGTCCATTCCTTTTTCACCTGGTGATAGGGCGTTGGTGTTGGTCCTCATAGTCAAAAGTAAATTCCTAGTCAAATGGTAGGGTCCCTATGAGGTGTTGGAAAAAAAGGGGTGATGTGAATTATGAAATTAGCCAACCAGGAAGATGGTGATGTGAATTTGCTAAAACCATGGAACGATAGGGAATTCTTGGTTGCCGAGACTATCCCACTTTCTGCTCCGCCTAACTTGATAATCCCTGAGGTTGGGATAGACTCATCAATAGGAAGCTAGAGACTTTGTGCTCTGCAATAAAGAGACTTTTTTTCAGAATTGCGGGATTGGGTTACTTGGATTGAACATGACATTGTTACCCCACCTGAGGAAAGGATCAAGTTGATACCCTATTGAATTCCAGAAGCCAGGCGAGTGGCAATTCACCAAGAAGTAACAAAAATGCTTGAACTGGGTGTTATAGAGGAGTCAGATAGTGATTGGTCAAGTCCTATTGTGTTAGAGCCCAAACCAGATAGGAGTTGGCGGTTTTGTAATGACTTTTGCCACTTGAATAAGATCACTTATCCAATTCCACACATAGACAAATTGATTGATCACCTAGGCACAGCCCGGATATTGGCAGATTGCTCTCTCAGAATCGGCCAAGGAAAGAAAAACATTTGTAACTCCAGAGGGGTCTTTCCAGTATCGGAGGATGCCTTTTGGGTTGCAGAATGCTCTGGCCACATTTTAATGGGTGATGGATAAGACCCTTCAGGCTCATCGACACTATGCTGCTATGCTGCTGCATTGCTACATGGCATGATCATCCATAGTAAAGATTGGGACTCACATTTACCAAAGGTTCCAGCCATGTTAGATTCTATCTATCAAGCCGGGTTTACAGGCAGTCCAAAAAAATGTACCATTGAGCTACAGAAGGCCAGTTATCTGGGTTATACCATTGGGAGACATTTAATAAAGCCCCAGGTAAACAAGGTTGAGGCTATTCAAAGTTGGCCATACCCCACCAGCAAGAAGCAGGTTCGAGCATTTTTAGAAATTACTATCTATTATGAGAGCTTTATTCCCGATTTTGCCTAGCAGGCTGCTCCCCTAACCAATTTGAAGGGAAGGAGTCTGTTATGATCAAATAGACTCCCGAAGCAGAAGCAGCTTTTGAGGCCTTAAAACAGGCTCTTATGTAGTCAGCCAGGGTTGTACTTATCTGACTTTTCAAGGGACTTGGGGTCCAGACTGATGTATCAGGTGTTTGGTTAGGAACTGTATTGTCTCAGGTTTTCAAGGTGAAAGAATACCCAATCATTTACCACCAGAAATTGAAGCCCCATGAATTAAATTATGGCACCAATGAAAAAGAGAGTGTTTATCCATAAAATGGGCTTTAGATTTTCTTTGGTACTATCTCTTGGGTAGACATTTCAAGCTGGTAACAGATCATGCTCCATCAACTGCTTAAGGACCGCCCTACATACATACAGTATCTCACAAAAGTGAGTACACCCCTCACATTTGTGTAAATATATTATTATATCTTTTCATGTGACAACACTGAAGAAATGACACTTTGCTACAATGTAAAGTAGTGAGTGTATAGCTTGTAAGTGAAAATTTGCTGTCTCCTCAAAATAACTCAACACACAGCCATTAATGTCTAAACCACTGGCAACAAAAGTAAGCACACCACTAAATGAAAATGTCCAAATTGGGCCCAATTAGCCATTTTCCCTCCCCAGTGTCAAGTGACTCGTTAGTGTTACAAGGTCTCAGGTGTGAATGGGGAGCAGGTGTGTTAAACTTGGTGTTATCGCTCTCCCTCTCTCATACTGGTCGCTGGAAGTTCAACATGGCACCTCATGGCAAAGAACTCCCTGAGGATCTAAAAAAAAGAATTGTTGTTCTACATAAAGATGGCCTAGGCTATAAGAAGATTGCCAAGACCCTAAAACTGAGCTGCAGCACAGTGGCCAAGACCATACAGCGGTTTAACCGGACAGGTTCCACTCAGAACAGGCCTCGCCATGGTCGACCAAAGAAGTTGCGTGCACATGCTCTGCTTCATATCCAGATGTTGTCTTTGGGATATAGACGTATGAGTGCTGCTAGCATTGCTGCAGAGGTTGAAGGGGTGGGGGGTCAACCTGTCAGTGCTCAGACCATATGCCACACACTGCATCAAATTGGTCTGCATGGCTGTCATCCCAGAAGGAAGCCTCTTCTAAAGATGATGCACAAGAAAGCCTGCAAACAGTTTGCTGAAGACAAGCAGACTAAGGACATGGATTACTGGAACCATGTCCTGTGGTCTGATGAGACCAAGATAAACTTATTTGGTTCAGATGATGTCAAGCGTCTGTGACGACAACCAGATGAGGAGTACAAAGACAAGTGTGTCTTGCCTACAGTCAAGCATGGTGGTGGGAGTGTCATGGTCTGGGGCTGCATGAGTGCTGCCGGCACTGGGGAGCTACAGTTCATTGTGGGAACCATGAATGTCAACATGTACTGTAACATACTGAAGCAGAGCATGATCCCCTCCCTTCAGAGACTGGGCCGTAGGGCAGTATTCCAACATGATAACGACCCCAAACACACCTCTAAGACAACCACTGCCTTGCTAAAGAAGCTGAGGGTAAAGGTGATGGACTGGCCAAGCATGTCTCCAGACCTAAACCCTATTGAGCATCTGTGGGGCATCCTCAAACAGAAGGTGGAGGAGCTCAAGGTCTCTAACATCCACCAGCTCCGTGATGTTGTCATGGAGGAGTGGAAGAGGACTCCATTGGCAACCTGTGAAGCTGTGGTGAACTTCATGCCCAAGGCAGTGCTGGAAAATAATGGTGGCCACACAAAATATTGACACTTTGGGCCCAATTTTTACATTTTCACTTAGGGGTGTACTCACTTTTGTTGCCAGCGGTTTAGACATTAATGGCTGTGTGTTGAGGTATTTTGAGGGGACAACAAATTTACACTGTTATACAAGCTGTACACTCACTACTTTACATTGTAGCAAAGTGTCATTTCTTCAGTGTTGTCACATGAAAAGGTATAATAAAATATTTACAAAAATGTGAGGGGTGTACTCACTTTTGTGAGATACTGTGTATATATATATATATATATATAGATATATATATATATATAGATCAGGGGTGTTCAAGTCAAACCAGGACTTTTAATTTTACAGGTATAAAAAGAATGCTAGCATGGCGCTACTTCACGCAGTAGTAATTGGCAAATATGGTGATGATGTTTCTTGTGAACTAAGGCGTAAAACCTGTGAATATCTAGAGAAGACTTCAAGAGCAGTACAGTGATGAGACACTCAGCCGCAGTAAGACATTTGAATGGTGTAAACATTTCAAAGATGGCCATATGTCTGTCAATGATGATTCCGGCAGTGGTGATTTCCAGCCCACAGCAGTCATTCCTGTGAACATTCAGCACATGGAATGCCTGATCTTGGATAGTCGATGCATAACCTGTTGTGAAATTGCTCACTGCACTACGTAAACATTAAAGTAACTCAGCTGGGAGGTATTGCCACATCCCGGACCTCGCTCCGAGTGATTTCCATCTGTTTGGACCCCTAAAAGAGTTTTCCTGAGATCAGAATTTCAGCACAGATGACGAACTAAAACAAGCTGTCCTAGGATGGTTCAGGCATACTGATACATCTTTCTATGCCAAAGCTTTCCAGACATTAGTTAAACACTGCAATAAGTGTATAAATATAGCAGGGGAGTATGTCAAAAAATGCATGTTCCTGCTTCAAAAAATATAATTTACTTATTTTATCAAAACATTTTAATTCAAGTCATTTTTTTGTGATGTGTTTTTAGAAAGTACCTAATCATACTCCTATAATTGTCCACTTCTGCTATTATAAAACTTCTGATTTCGTTTTTACTTCATGCTAGCAAGATATTCGTTTCATAACACCTTTAATCAAACTCATATCTTTGTGTTTTTGATGCAGGACAATTGTGTCTTTACATGCACTGCAATGCGTCTCTGTGGAAGGTGTGTTTTGCTGGAAACCAAATCTACAGGAGGCAAAATTTGAACGCATCACACTAAAATGCAGAGATGTGAATATAACTTTATAGGCAGAGATGTTAAAATAGCCTTGTGGGCAATTGTTGTTGACATATTTTAATTGCAATTTGCAACAAATTTACATTTGTTCAAAGGAAATCTGCCAGCTAGCGTTTGGTCTACCATGCAGCCATTTATATATTCTGAAAAAAGAAACTAAAGAGAACCTGTGTTTTACTCATGCAGGACCAAGCTAGGGGTTAATCCTTTTTGCCACACACCAGCTAGTTATAGCTACTTTTCCTTCTCTTGCTAGTGTTGGCAAGGCTTTGACTCTAGAGCTTGGAACTACCTCCATTTTCTAGAGATGTAGCAGAGCTCACCACATTATATAGATAAGCTTCAGAGTTAAAACAGAGGTGAAAATAGGCCATAACTGAACACTGTAGCCTCACTAAATAGTTGTCAGGGCTGTGCGCCTGCTATTTACAAGCAGCTATTTTCTTTCAGAGCGCAAAGGCTGCTCAGCTGTCGGTTGATTACTAGCCACTTGTTGTTTCCACAGTGACCCGCCTGGTTACCTTTACCTGCCTCATTAGTTCAGCCTACAGCCAGCCCCTTTTGGCTATTTAAACAGCTTTGCTCATTTTCTCTGTGCCCTTGTGTGGTCTATGATCTCCAGTGTGTTCCTGTGTATGACTTGGCCTGGCTAACTACTCTTCCGATACCTGTTACCGTTTTTGCTCCTTTCTACACTGACTTCTGGCTTCCTGACCCCGGCTCGTCTGAATACCCGCTCTGGCATCCAATCCTGGCTTAAATTTTTAACTACGTTCCTGAACTTATTTTTTGCTATTTTATTAAAGGTGTGATTTTTAACTCCATTTTCTGTCTCCACCTGGTTTATGGTTCCTGACAAAGTGAAAAAAATATTTCTTCAATGTGCTTTATTGTGTACAAGACACACATGTCTTGAGAAATAACTTTGTGCAAATATGCTACATTTAAACTCTTCCTCATCTTACTATGTTTTTATGTATGAATTGCATAAATATTGGAAATGTTGGAAAATGTAAAGTTTGTCACGTAGCCCTTAACCCCTTTACTGCAACCTCCATACATATTACAATAGATAATAGCATTACCAGCCAGGAGCTTGTTATAAAATATTGGCTGTCAGATTTCTACTATTTTAAGTTATTCAACCTAATCAGATAGAGAAAGCATTGGCACCCTATCACAGCCCCCTCTGCAGTGATTCTTGGGCCCACTTAGTTTCAACATGATCTTGGGACAGCTGCCAGAGGATTCACAATGGAGAGTGATGGGAGTATTGGCTGTATGCACTTTTACAAAACCAGTTTTACTTCAACTATAATTGCCAGAGTACTGTCTAAGCACCTACAGTATCTCATAAAAGTGAGTACACCCCTCACATTTTTATAAATATTTTATTATATCTTTTCAACACTAAAGAAATTACACTTTGCTACAATGTAAAGTAGTGAGTGTACAGCTTGTATAACAGTGTAAATTTATTGTCCCCGCAACTTAACACACAGCCATTAATATCTAAACCGCTTG
Source organism: Glandirana rugosa (assembly GCA_018402905.1). NCBI lineage: Eukaryota > Metazoa > Chordata > Amphibia > Anura > Ranidae > Glandirana > Glandirana rugosa. The sequence goes on from BLSH010549075.1 coordinate 483,405, forward strand.
CAACAAAAGTGAGTACACCCCTAAGTGAAAATGTCCAAATTGGGCCCAATGTGTCAATATTTTGTGTGACCACCATTATTTTCCAGCACTGCCTTAACCTTGTTGGGCATGGAGTTCACCAAAGCTTCAAAGGTTGCCACTGGAGTCCTCTTCCATTCCTCCATGACGACATCACGGAGCTGGTGGATGTTAGAGACCTTGCGATCATCCATCCTCCGTTTGAGGATGCCCCACAGATGCTCAATAGGGTTTAGGTCTGTACACATGCTTGGCCAGTCCATCACCTTTACCATCAGATTCTTTAGTAAGGCAGTGGTTGTCTTGGAGGTGTGTTTGGGGTTGTTATGTTGGAATACTGCCCTGTGGCCCAGTCTCTGAAAGTAGGGGATCATGCTCTGCTTCAGTATGTCACAGTACATGTTGTTATTTATGGTTCCCTCAATGAACTGTAGCTCCCCAGTGTCGGCAGCAGTCATGCAGCCCCAGACCATGACACTCCCACCACCATGCTTGACTGTAGGCTACACACGGTTGTCTTTGTACTCCTCACCTGGTTGCCTCCGCACACGCTTGACACCATCTGAACCAAGTAAGTTTATCTTGGTCTCATCAGACCACAGGACATGGTTCCAGTAATCAATGTCCTTAGTCTGCTTGTCTTAAGCAAACTGTTTGCAGGCTTTCTTGTGCATCATCTTTAGAAGAGGCTTCCTTCTGGGATGACAGGCATGCAGACCAATTTGATGCAGGCTGATCTCATTTACTACTTTACAAACAGATCATTAGTCTACATATACCGCAGGAGATTACATCTTACACAGTATGGAAGAGCTGGATAACCCACAAGGTAGACTAGGGCCAGGTGTTTATCTAGGCTGCCCAGCTACAACCGTCATGCTTCTGCAGTAAACCAGGTGGATTGAACAATTCGTGAAAGCTATGCATCTGCCTGTCACTTTACAAGGGAAGATCCACTTGTCAGCCATTGGTGTCTGATCTCTGATGGGATGACCATAAGATGTAAGTATAAATAGTGCTGCTTTTCTGTGTCCAGTGTAAATTGTAAATTGATGTTCCCCAGGGTCCCTTTCTGCTTTAATTAATTTCTGCAATATATACAATATGTATTTAGATAATAAACCAGAGTTGTATGTAATGCTTTGCACATTTTCCCTTCTGTATTGTAACAGGAAGTGGCTATTTTTTTTAAAACCTATACTATAGCTTTTACAGCATTTGCCACACTACATAGTAGCTGACCTCTTTGGCTACACGCAACTGTCATAATGCCGTTTATGATAAATAGAATGATAACGTGGCTGTACAATTTCTCTGCAATCAGCTTGCTCTTCCTATCAACTGGTTTAACATCAGCTTTTGGTAAGTTTAAATATATTATTTTGATTGCTTCTATTGTGGAGTCTCACTGATCCTGCTGCTTTTTGTGTAATGTAAAATGTGTAAAATAATCTGTGTGTAACAATATTCTTTTGTAGAGATTAGAGAATGTGAAACCCTCTCCTAATGGTTACATCATATTAGGACCAAGTACACATAGGAGTCTGATTTTGGTGAATTAACTTTATGAACTATGCATTTTTAAATTAAATTAATTAAGAGTGTTCGATGACTATGATCCAGCATCTTGGGATTCATTAATATTTAGAATCAGATCCCATTTTACAATGTTGATTGCAGATTAACTTTTTCTTTAATCCAGAAAGAGTTTTTATTGAACATACACACATTCCAGGTTATAGCAGGTACATCTTTTGGCATAAGCAGTGTACAATAGTCAAAGAAAGGTGTGACATTTTCTTCACTACATCCGTAGTGGATAATTGCATATCTTACATCATAATGTATACACCCATCTTCATGGCTATGTGAGAGTCCAAAACCTCTAATTATGCTCTCTCCATTGAGGCTATACAGACCATTAATATCCGGCATTTAAACCCAAGAGTCTGTCCATAACTAGATCCTCTGGAGTAAGTCCCGGTATCTCCAGCCATGGACCCCAGAGTCTCTCAAATTTGCGGGTGCATCCCCTATGCTGATATATGATTTTTTTTCCATGCGTATTGTGTTGCCTACTGCCGCCACCCATTCCTTCACTGTTGGAGGAGATTCAGATTTCCAATGTACCATTATAATTTTCTGGGCTAAGAATATAGTTTGGGTGAGAATCTCCCTAGTGTGATTTTTCCACCTGAACTCATCCAGTAGATTCAGTATACACTGTCTGGGGTCTAGAGTAATCGACACCTGAAACACTCGGTTCAGGGTGTCTACCACTTCTTTCCAATATAAGTGTAATTTGGGGCAGCGCCATAGCAGATGAATCAAATCTCCATGATCTCGTCTGTACCTGGTACATGCTGGTGTGGGGAGCAGTCCCATCTTATGTAATCAATGTGGTGTATAATATATCCTCAGTAGAGTATACAACTGTGTCAATCTCTGAGTCACATTTAGGAAATAGAAAGTCACGGCCTGTAGGGCCTCCTCCCACTGGTCCTCATCCAGTGGTCCTACATTCTCCTCCCATTTATTCTATACTTTCAGGGGGTGTTTTTTCAAAAACACACTTTAAAAAGCCATACGGCTGGAGCTTTATATGGAAGGCACGGTGGTGCCACCAATGCGCTCCACAGACAGGAAGTGGTGCTGGCTCCACAACCAGCTCCACCTCCAGCCTCTCGAGTGTCAGACCAGGGTGGGGATCCGCTCATACCGGCACGATCCACCCACCCAAAAAGCCCACAGACGAGAATGCCATTAGTCCCACCACTCACATTTCATAAAAATATAGGCAAACCATTTAACATAGATAATCATCATGCCTTATATATTTACAAACTTAGCACATAGGAATTAGATGTCAACCCCACTCGCCCCCTGGTGGTACAAAAGCAAACCGCACCCCTGCCACCTGAAGGAAAAGGAGGGGGGGAGGAAAGGAGACAGAAAAATTTCTAGCAATGTATTAATGGCACAGATACCATTCTTCCCACATGCCCATCAAAGATTTCAATGAAAAATTATTATTTCTCCAAGAGGCACATACTCAAGCGACACTATATTGCACACTAAACCCACATTGGAAATGAAATTATGAGGCAAGAGAATTAAAATGTAAGAATATTATAAACACAATAGAATAAAGAAAAAAGAGGGAAAAAAACATTTTGCTATTGCCAGAAAATTATGTGACTGGCCCAACCCATCACTTGCAATTCCCAGATACCCAAAGGGAGGCACCAATGGAGGAAGCTCAGACAATTCAGGCTAGTGGGTAGAGACTGGGGCATTTTAGCTGTTATCAATAAAGCAATTAATGTCCCAGTCTAGGAACAAAACTCCTGAGAATGTAAATGCAACGTGTCTCACAGCGAGAAATCTCTCGCCTCACAAAACTGCCCCTCCAATGGGGGGGCTGAACCGATCTATAGCCAAAAAAAAACGTTCCTCTGGGATCTCTGTTGTGGTGTTCCAGGTAATGCCTGAACACAGAATGCTTGGGGAAGCCCTTTCTGATGTTGGCCACATGTTCCATTAGCCTCACATTCAAAGCTCTGATCGTGCGGCCAATGTACTGTAAGCCACAAGGGCAAATCAGCATATACACAAAGTTTTTAGATGTACAAGTAATGAAGGTTTTATATCAAATTGCTCATGAGTTACTCCCGATATGAATTGACCTTTCTAGCCTTGGATTTGTTCAGCGAGCATATCCCGCATTTCCTGCATGGATAATAGCTTTTTCGTTTCTGGAAGAAAGGAACTCTATGAGGAGCGTCTAAGATGTTTTTAGCTACTTGTAATTTAAGGGAGGGCACCCCTCTGAATATGATCTGAGGGTGATCAGGTTATGCAGAGCCCAGCACACTATCATTTTTCAACACCCCCCAGTGTCTACTCATAATTTTCTTAATCTGATGATACTGCTAGGAATAAGTTGTCAAGAAATAAAACCTGAATTCCTTTCTCTCGACAGGTTCAGACCTTGGTCGAGTGGAAAGCAATGGTTCTCCCTCCATAGCTCCAACCTCCTGAATTACTCTATCCAGATCCTTTATCCAGGAATCTCTTTTTCAAGAAGGAGGCTTGTCTTAAAAAATCTCCCCTATGGGTGCAGTTCCTACGTAATCGTATGAACTGCCCCTTAGGGACAGCTCTTAACCAACTAGGATGGTGACAGCTACCTTGCCCAATGTACCCATTGCAGTCGTGCTTTTAAAAAAAGTTGTGGTGACAAGAGATCCATTTTTCACTTTGATATTTAGGTCAAGAAAATGTATATTTGTACTACTGGCCTTGTGCTGAAGGACTATGCCCAAGGAGGTGTCATTCAGGTCACGTATTAAGTTTTCCAAAGAGCACATGTCTCCATCCCAAAAGAGGAGGATGTCGTCTATATATCTGCCCCAGAAGACCACTTCTTGTCTACGGGTACCACAGATGACGTCCTCCTCCCATTTGGCCATAAACAAATTCACCATACTCAGCACAAATTTGGCACCCATCGCGACACCTCGATTTTGAAGATAAAAGGTGTCACCATATTGAGTGTGCACTATATATCTTTACATATGGTATGTAGTACATTTGACTTGGTGTATTAAAATATATACAGCCTAGTATATATATATATATATATATATATATATATATATATACACACACACACACAGCGTTTTGAGTGTACACTATATATCCGTGCATTCGGTGGTGTATGGTATATAGCGCACGTGGTGTCTTAAAATATATACAGTCTAGTGTGTGTATATATATATATATATATATATATATATATATATATACACGCAGCCTATTGAGTGTACACTATATATCTGTGCATTCGGGGTGTACGTACAGTATATAGTACACTTGACCTGGTGTATTAAAATATATACAGGCTAGTGTATACAGATATGCACACAGCGTATTGAGTGTACACTATATATCGGTGCATTCGGCGGTGTACAATATATAGCACACTACTTGACGTGGTGTCTTCAAAAATATATAGTCTAGTGTATCCAGTTATGCACGCAGCGTATTGAGTGCACACTATATATCAGTACATTCGGGGGTGTATGGTATATAGCACACTACTTGACGTGGTGTCTTCAAATATATACAGTCTAGTGTATCCAGATATACACGCAGCGTATTGAGTGTACATTATATATCAGTGCATTTGGGGGTGTATGGTATATAGCACACTACTTGCTGTGTTGTCTTCAAATATACAGTCTTGTATATCCAGATATACACGCAGTGTATTGAGTGTGCACTATATATCTGTACATACGGTATATAGTACACTTGACGTGGTGTATTAAAATATATACAGCCTGCTATATATATATATATATATACACACACAGCATATTGAGTGTGCACCATATATCTGTACATACGGGGGTATATGGTATATAGCACACTACTTCCGTGGTGTCTTCAAATATATACAGTCTAGTGTATCCAGATATACACGCAGCGTATTGAGTGTACACTATATATCAGTGCATTCAGGGCTGTACGGGGATATATAGCACACTACTTGACGTGTTGTCTTCAAATATATACAGTCTAGTGTATCCAGATATACACGCAGCGTATTGAGTGTACACTATATATCAGTGCATTCGGGGGTGTACGGTATATAGTACAGTGTAGTGCTGTGTTAAAAAAAAAAACATCATGTCAGGAAGGCCCCAAAGGAGAGGCAGACGCTCCCAGGCCACTAAAAGAGGGCAAGCAGCCTCTGTGTCTTCTGTGAAAAGTGGTGGTGGCGGACGTGGTGCATCCTCTGCAGGCGGGTCATGCTTGCACTTTTTTTCTGCCGTTGGACATGCTGTTGAGCCATAACATGCAGAAGAATTGGTGGAGTGGATAACAAAGCCACCCTCCTTTTGGGCAGGTTCCCAAAAGACATTTCTTTTCACGTAAGGCCATTCCAGCTCTCTACCATCATGTGGAAGGCAATGTTTTGGCCTCGTTGGACAGTGCGGTCAGCAGCAGGGTTCATATTACCACTGACTCATGGTCCAGCAGGCACGGTCAGGGATGGTACATTTCCTTCATGGCGCACTGGGTAACTCTGCTGGCAGCTGGGAAGGATGCAGGACAGGGTTCAGTTTTGGAAATTGTTCCGCCACCAGGAGCCACACTGGGGAAGAGATTCTTTCAACTCTGCGGGGGCAGGCTCAGAGGTGGTTGACGCCACGGCAGCTTGAGCCAGGAATGGTTGTATGTGACAATAGCACTAACCTTCTCTCTGCCCTCCTACTGGGACAATTGACACATGTTCCAGGCTTGGCACACGTCTTGAATTTGGTGGTGCAGCATTTCTTGACCAGGTACCCAGGCTTACCAGATATCCTGAGGCAGGCCAGAAAAGTCTGTGGTCATTTCCGGCGTTCATACAATGCCAGTGCCCGGCTGGCTGACATCCAGTGGGAATTCACCTGCCCAACAACCGCCTCATTTGTGACATGCCCACCAGGTGGAACTCAACACTGGCAATGCTGCAGTGGGTGCACACACAGCAGAGGACCATCAATGAGTACCTCTGTGAGCATGGCACCAGGACAGGCTTAGGGGAGCTTGGTTTTTTTCCACCACGTCAGTGGCTAATAATCAAGGATGCATTCACTGTCCTGTCACCATTTGAGGAAGCCACATGGATGGTAAACAGCGACAATGCATGCATCAGTGACACTGTCCCACTAATATTCCTTCTGGAGCACACGCTTCGTGGAATCATAGATAGGGCACTTGAGGGAGAACAGAGGGAGGAAGAGGAGGACATCCTTTCCTCTCAAGACGCCCTTTATGCAGAGAGCATTCCTGCAAAGCCGCCAAAAACATGGGAGGTGGAGGAGGAGGATAGTGTCAGCATGGATGTGGAGTATAATACGCAGCAGTCTTTAATGGATCATGGTTTTCATGCCCCAGAAACCCAAGGAGTTGTACATGGCTGGGAGGGGGTAGTTCCCGATAATGTCATCTTTAGTGAACCAGAGGACACTCATGCCTCCTCAAACTTATGCTGCATGGGCTCTCCGATTCTGAAAAGCCTGTAAAAAGACCCTAGGATTCGTGGTATCAATCACGTTACAAGGGTAAAGTTGCAGAAGTAATACTGCCTGTGCAGAGGGTGCAGAGGATGAAACATCTTCAGGATACTTTGAAGAAAAGTTTGAGCAACGCCTTTCCAGACCCTGGGAGGATACCATGTCCTGCTGCTGGCCCTAGACAACATGTTTCTGAAGCTCCGGTCATTCAGAGGCAGAGTGATGGAGAAGGAGGCCGGCTGAGCGATCCCTTTAAAAATTTTTTCAGTACTCAACACTCAGGCCAAGCAACCATCGTCAGCGCCTGCATTATGTGGTGCAGGAATATATAGGGGCAAGAGCAGACTTGGAGACCTTTCCTACTGAGCATCCACTTAGTTACTGGGTCTTGAGGGTGGACCACTGGCCGGAACTTGCTCAATATGCAATTGAGCTACTGGCCTGTCCTGCATACAGCGTGCTTTCTGAACGGACATTCAGTGTTGCTGGAGGGTTCATAACCGATCAAAGAGTGTGCCTGTCCACAGACTTGGTTGATAGGCTCACATTTATAAAAATGAATCAGTCCTGGATCAGCAGCTCTCAAGCATCTGATGCTAATGCAACTGATTAAATTTGCTAGGGATCTGGGATCCCTTGAAGACTGCCGCTGCTCCTATTCCTCCTGTCCATAATCTAGAACAATATTTTGTTCACCCAAGGCCCAATTTTTTGCCACCTGTTTGACTGGGGGCTTTCGCCACAATTTGTAAACTAATTTACAACATCAGGCCCAGTTTCTCTGTCCAACAAGAATAACTGCAAGAGGTTACAGTGTTCTGGCACCACCAGCACCCAAGGCCCCATTTTTCGCCACCTGTTTGACTGGGGGTTTTCGGCACAATTTGTAAACTAATTTACAACATCAGGCCCAGTTCCTCCGTCCAACAAGAATAACTGCAAGGGGTTACAGTGTTCTGGCTCTGCCAGCACCCAGGGCCCAATTTTTCACCACCAGTTTGACTGGGGGCTTTCGTCACAATTTGTAAACGAATTAACAACATCAGGCCCAGTTCCTCCATCCAATAAGAATAACTGCAAGGGGTTACAGTGTTCTGGCACCGCCAGCACCCAAGGCCCAATTTTTCACCACCTGTTTGACTGGGGGCTTCCGGCACAATTTGTAAACTAATTTACAACATCAGGCCCAGTTCCTCCATTTAACAAGAGTAACTGCAAGGGGTTACAGTGTTCTGGCAACGCCAGCACCCAAGGCCCAATTTTTCACCACCATTTTTGACTGGGGGCTCTCATCACAATTTGTAAACTAATTTACAACATCAGGCCCAGTTCCTCCATTCAACAAGAGTAACTGCAAAGGGATACAGTGTTCTGGCACTGCCAGCACCCAAGGCCCAATTTTTCGCCACCAGTTTGACTGGGAGCTTTCGTCACAATTTGTAAACTAATTTACAACATCAGGCACAATTCCTCCATCCAACAAGAGTAATTGCAAGGGGTTACAGTGTTCTGGCACCGCCAGCACCCAAGGCCCAATTTTTCACCACCTGTTTGACTGGGGGATTTCATCACAATTTGTAAACTAATTTACAACATCAGGCCCTGTTCCTCCGTCCAACAAGAGTAACTGCAAGGGGTTACAGTGTTCTGGCACCACCAGCACCCAAGGCCCAATTTTTCGCCACCTGTTTGCTCGGGGGCTTTCGTCACAATTTGTAAAATAATTTACAACATCAGGCCCAGTTCCTCCGTCCAACAAGAGTAACTGCAAGGGATTACAGTGTTCTGGCTCCGCCAGCACCCAAGGCCCAATTTTTTCGCCACCTGTTTGACTGGGGGCTTTTTTCACAATTTGTAAATGAATTTACAACATCAGGCCCAGTTCTTCCGTCCAACAAGAGTAACTGCAAGAGGT
>BLSH010549075.1:500125-520307 GCA_018402905.1 Glandirana rugosa
CTCTTCTTTAGGGACTTTTAATTCCCTTAAAGAACCCTTTGTGTTTAAGAAGTCTTAATCACAGGGGTAACATTCTAAAGGGGAGACAATGAAAAGACCCCTGTAGGGTTTTGAAATCTGAAACAAAAGGAACTAATTGGATGAATGAAAATGAATCCGAGGTAAGTGTGACCTCGGCGGGCTCGCAATCGCCATTTTGCGGCGATTAATCGCCGCGAAATAGCGAGCAATAAGCCCGTCGTCACCACGCGAAAATTGGGGGAGTGTTGCCCAATTTGTCCCCAATTTTCATCTAATAAAATAACAGTGGAACTAGTCAAACACCGTATCTCGGATTCCCCTAGGGGAACCAAATCCTCCTTACTAATTTGACAATTGGGATGAGGTGCCATAATTTATTTAGGCTCTATGCCACAAACTGATCAAGGTGACAATAAAATAATCTACTTTTAACCCCTGTTTAACCCGTTGTGAGGGGGTTAAAAGCGCACCACTGCTGCCCGAATAACGAGCGATAAAGCGCCGCTAATTAGCGGCGTTTTACCGCTAACGCTCGGGCGGCTCCAGTGTGAATGGAGCCTAAGTAAAAGTAAGTAGGTTAATCAAGGAAAACAAAGTCTAAAGTTTTGGGATGTCCCCAGAAAAGTAACAGAGGGGAAATCTTACAATGGGGACACTAATTCTGAAGAATTTGTGTTTCCCAAGAAATTCCCTTAATTTTCAGGGATTTCTTCTCACTTCCTGTTTTGCTATGGGAGAGGAAGTGTTGGGAAAAAAGACAGGGGTTATAACCCTCTGCTCTATCCAAAATGAAAAAAAATGCCTATAGTTCTACTTTAAGCTGGCCATACATTATACAATTTTTGTGTTCAGTTACCTTTAGATTTACCTTCAACTATGTACTGCATGGGCCTGCCTGATTGCATACAAATTGAAAGTGATTAGGTTTGACCTCATATTATATGGTCTTGGTAAATTTAAAGGAAAATGGTATAAACAAAATTATATAATATATGGACAACCTTAAAAAGCCAAGAGAAAATTGACAAATAATGAGAAATAGATTTGACAATTAGTAAAAGCTGGAATTCTTGTTACAGATGATCAGTATTCCTAGACATAATTTACTGCATATCATTTTAATTCACTAGATTGATTGTCATTACACATCAATTTCAAATTACCTGACATCTAATTGTTGTGAACGATTTCAATTAAATCCATTCATATTGACAGTATTATCACCTCGAGAAAGATAAAAGTTCTTTTAGAAACACACAATGCTAAAACTTAATGAAATGTGAACCCTAGGGGTCAAATCATAAAGGTTCAGGGGGGACTTCTGTTAGGTAAAGTGAATTCAAACTACCAATGTCGACTTCTAATGAATTATAAACAATGTTTAAAACAGATCTAAGGACACATTTTATTAATTTAGGAGCATATGGGATGGTTTAGAAAACATTTATAATACCAAAGAGGTACTTCAGATAATATAACCAGTGCCAGAAACACTTGCTTTTAGAAACAGGTACATACAGGTACTTTCAAAAGGGTGAACAATTCTGGTAGTTATTTATTTTAATTGATACTATGTCACTCCTATTATTGCCTAATATTCCAATGCCCCCTGTTTCTGAGCTCACCGCTACATCTATGGGATCCAGGGAAGCACATCGACATCTGTTTTAAACACTCCTTCAGAGGGCATGGTTTCCACATGTTGTCGAACAGACGTACTTGAACCGAGCTCCGTCTAAGCACCGGCCTATACACCAATAACGATGACTAAGTCATCAAAATCTCATACAGAATCGAGCAAGAAGTCGAGGAAGGGTCCCGCCGCACAGATGTCAAAAGCGGGATCCATAAAAAAATTTCTCGCCGCTGAACGGAACAGCACTGGCATGCGGAGCATGCAGGCCAGAACCCTGAGGTCAAGTAGGTCCTCCTCAATGCACGCCGCTTCACTAAGAGAGAGCTCTCCTGCCTCATCCTACGGTTCTGAGCTGATGGAGGATCCAGGCTCTCCTGCGGGCTCAGAGATGTCCTCCCTGGTGAGTGGTCTTAAAAAAGAACTGGCTGGAATGTTCCGCAGTCTTGAAGACAGTGAGACAAGGCAGGATACACACGCAGCAGCCATTAAAGAGCTACAGGACATGGTCACACAGCTGGCACTTGCCCACAGCTCTGCCTTATACAAAATGGAGGACTTAGAAAATCGGAATCGCAGGAACAACCTGCGAATTCACGGTCTGCCAGAAGCAACCAAAAATAACGACTTTGAAGTTACTATTAGAGGCATCCTAAACACGATCCTGGATTAGCCAGTCACTGACCCGCTTTGATTTGATTGTGTTCATCGCACCCTTAGACCGTGCAATCTCTCAGCAGACCTTCCCAGAGACGTGATTTGACGCCTTCAACAACGTATGGAGTACCACCCCAACATTGACTTTGATGGTGCTGCTCTTAGCATATACTCAGAACGCACTGAAGGGGCTACATACAGATGGGGATTTCCTGCCTGCCTCATTGCTACTAAGAACAGCTGCTCGGCTTCCCTGAGGACCTCCATGGTCCTCTTACATGAGCTCCATGAGCTCAACATGCCTCAGGTCTCACTACCCAGCTGGCAAGATCCCATCCTGGCGTTCTCCAATGTACCGGGCCTTCAGTGGCGCAAGACCCCTTCCAAAAAGAGGCACTAAGCAACCCCAGGATCTTCACAAAAAAATGGGTGAGACCAATCTAATTGCTAACTTTATTCCATTCCATTATGGATGAGTCATGTTACTCACACAAGTTAGTTTGAACTTTCCACGGATGATCCTTCTTTTGTTTTATTTGGTTCCTCTTTCCCCCTTCATGCCCAGAATTTGTTTCAACAATTGTGTATTGCATGGAACTCACACGATTTACCACAGCTTTTTTACCATTCAAAGCTAACTGCATTCACTGAATTTATAGTTCTTGACGCTGTTAGCCTGTTACCTATAGTGGAACCTCAGCGGTTGCTTGCTCCCTTCACCCCCTCAGGGAACACTGCAGTTTTCTGCGTGTACATCTCAAGATTCCTTCTAGTTTCTCAAAACGTATTTGTTCGTATTTTAGTTGCTTTATTTCTGTCATTGTCTTTCTCTCCTCTTTCTTTCTTGCCCTCCCTCATTTCACTTTCTTGCGGGTGCGGGTGTGTGTTGGGTTGGGGGGGTCGCACTCTCTGGACAAAATAGCTACCCTAACTGCACTCTCCTACTATGTTAGGGGATTAAACTGTGCAGCTAAATGCCATCAAATAATGAGGGAACTGAAGCAGACTGCCTGTTTCATTGCCTTCTTACAGGAAACACATCTCACACACTCTACTCCAGTTAAATTATTCTCTCCACACTTGCCACAATGGTACTATAGTTTGTCAGATACAAACAAAGCTAAAGGGGTTGCCATTTGTTTCAGCAGGAGCATGTCCTTTCAACTTAAAGATATGGTAGCATATGACCACGGACGCTTTCTCTTCCTTAAGGGTTCCATCGGAAACACTCGGTGCACCTTAGTAAATATCTATTGTCCCAACCAAAACCAATCTACCTTTATTTCGCAAATCCTAACTAAACTTTCAAATCTTGCTGAAGGTATTATCATATTGGTAGGTACATTATATTCTAAACCAACCGCACAGATCAGGATCAATGGTCTGCTGAGTGAACCATTTTCACTACATAATGGCACCATGCAGGGGTTCCCATTGTCACCCCTCCTCTTTGCTATCTCCCTGGAACCTTTTCTGGCCACTATTAGACAGAATGGTAGTATTCAGGGAATCTGAGTTGGCTCCAGAACCCACAAATATGCTGCCTACGCAGACGATATCTTGTTCTTCATACAACAGCCACGGATATCACTCCCCGCCTGTCTGCCTTTCACACCTTTCAAACTTTTTCTAAATTTAAAATAAACCTAACTGAATCAGAAATTCTTAATATTAACATACCCACCACCGAAGCAGATCACCTAAAACTTCTTTCCCCTTTTCATTGGCAACCGGTGAAGTTGAAATACCTGGGCATAAATTTAACTCCCCAGCTTCATCACTTGTTTAAACACAACAACATACTGTTTTTAAATAGCATCAAAATTGATCTTAGAAAATGGTCTTCTTTGTCCCACTCATGGTTTGGTAAAACGAATACTATAAAAATGAATATTCTAACCCGGGTTTTATTCATTATGCAAATGGTGCCGCTGAGTGTTCCTGTTGGATTCTTTAACCACTTAAGGACCGGAAGGATTTCCCACATTAGGACCAGAGCACTTTTTACGATTCGGCACTGCGTCGCTTTAACTGATAATTGGGCGGTCATGCGACGTTGTACCCAAACAAAATTTACACCCTATTTTTTCCACAAATAGAGCTTTCTTTTGGTGGTATTTGACCCCCTCTGCGTCACTTCTGATCATTACTATTAACAAAAAAAGAGCGACAATTTTGTAAAAAAAAACAATATTTTTTACTTTTTACTATAATAAATAACCAAAAAGATATATATATATATATATATATATATATATATATAAATGTTTTTATCAGTTTTGGCTGATATATATTCTTCCTCATACTTCTGGTAAAAAAAATTGTGATCGGCGTTTATTGATTGGTTTGCGCAAAAGTTGCTGTGTTTACAAACCATGAGAGATCATTTATGGCATTTTTACTATTTTTTTTTACACTTTTTTGGGACCAATGGCATTTATACAGCGATCAGAAATTTAAATATCCAATGATTACTGTGTAAAAGTCATTGGCAGTGAAGGATTTAACATGCAGGGGCGATCTAGAGCTTAACTGTATTCCCTAGGCGTGTTCTAACTGTGAGACGGCTGGGCTGCCAGGGGCATAAGAGATCCTAGTGACAGGGATCAGTAGATTTCTCAGATGCCGCCTGACAGAGTGGGGAACCGCCGTGTTTACATCGGTGGTTCCCCCGTTTTTCCTCTCTGCCAGGTCATCGCGGGTAGCCAGCGGAGATCGAGTCCGCCAGACCCGCGGCCACACTGCTGCAGAGTGCCACCGGCGGCGCACTCCCACCCGATAGACGGGCATGCATGAGCCACCGTTTATAGACGGCGATTTGCGCTACAGCATCACTCTGCAGCAGTAAATGTACACGAGCCAGTCGGGAACCGGTTAACATTCTTCAGTCCCTGGTCTCTCGATTTATTTGGAGGGACAGACGCCCCAGAATAGCAAGACTGACTTTTTTGCTCTTGTTCTGGGGGTCTCGCCCTCCCTTTTTTTAAAACTTATTATGGAGCTATAGCTCTTACATGCATGACAGACTAACAATATGCCTCAAACGCCAACTTGTGGGTTCAGCTGGAATATGCCTTAAGTGACTCAAATCTATCCATAATACCCTGGATACCTCGTTCTTCTAGGTCAATGTCTCCCTCAACTTCTCCCATTATCTTCTTCTACCTTGGATATCTGGGACACGTTACATAAAAAAATTTGCCATTCACCATTAATGCCACTTTTGCATCACAATTACTTTTTACCCAGATCAATGGACTTTGGCTTAAACTCATGGTCAGAGACACAACCTCTCTGACTACATCACATTCTCCAAGCTAAATCTCTTAAACCACTTCCACTCATCCCTGGTTCGAAACCAACCACTTTTATGGACAAGTGGCGCTACAACCAGCTACAACGTTTCTCACATTCCCTACCTAAACCACTGTGGGATCTTCAGGACTTGAACCCCATCAAGATCAAGATGTTCTCATACAACGACCCTACCATACACTGTATCTCTCAATTCTCAATTCAATTCTATAAGGCCCTTATCAAACTACAGGGCCATACTTATCTGGACTTCTTGACCAAATGGGAGGCTGACCTTGACACTCCTCTTACTGATCAACAAAAGGATAGAGGTTTACAACTGGCTTATGTTCCACATATGGTGGTCATGCACGCTAATTAGCTCTTACTGGTCGAATATCCTTCAACTCATCCTCCAAATAATGGGTCTCCATCTCCCAAATGACCCCTGGACAATTTTATTTCATGGCACCACGAATCCCTGAGGTCTTATAAGCGATCTCTCACTCCCCACCTCCTCAATGCAGCAAAAGCCCTCATAGCTTTATGTGGGCAGACCACAACCCTCACGATGAAAACCTGGCTTCATAAGGTGGATGAGATTTGCCTTTTAGAGGAACTTACACATATCAGTAAAGGAAAAGTGAACCGCCACACCAAGATATAGGCCCCCTGGATTGAATTCAAGACCACTCCTAGCTACAAAGATATAATTTGTTCTCCCCCCTGATATTGCCATATTAAGTTATGCAACTTTTTTGTCTCGTTATTTCATAAATATACAGTATATATATATATATATATATATATATATATATGTCGATTGGTGGAAGTTAGAGACCTTGCGCTACTCCACCTTCCATTTGAGGATGCCCCACAGATGCTCAATAGGGTTTAGGTATGGAGACATGCTTGGCCAGTCCATCACCTTTACCCTTAGCTTCTTTAGCAAGGCAGTGGTAGTCCTGGTGTTGTGTTTGGGGTCGCTGTTGAAATACTGCCCTGCGGCCCAGTTTACAAAGGGAGGGGTCATGCTCTGCTTCAGTATGTCACACTACATGTTGGCATTCATAGTTCCCTCAATGAACTGTAGCTTCCCAATGTCAGCAGCACTCATGCAGCCCCAGACCATGACACTCCCAACACCATGCTTCATTGTAGGCAAGACACACTTGTGTTTGTACTCCTCACCTGGTTGCCACCACACCCGCTTGACACCATCTGAACCAAATAAGTTTATCTTGGTCTCATTAGACCACAGGACATGGTTTCGATAATCCATGTCCTTAGTCTGCTTGTCTTCAGGAAACTGTTTGTGGGCTTTCTTGTGCATTACCTTTAGAAGAGGCTTCCTTCTGGGACGACAGCCATGCAGACCAATTTGATGCAGCACTTCTGGCAGCACTCATATGTCTATTTCCCAAAGACAACCTCTGGATATGAGATTAAGCAGGTGCACTCAACTTCTTTGGTTCACCATGGTGAGGCCTGTTCTGAGTGGAACCTGTCCTGTTAAACCCCTGTATGTTCTCAGCCACCGTGCTGCAGCTCCGTTTCAGGGTCTTGGCAATCTTATTATAGCCTAAGCCATCTTTATGTAGAGCAACAATTCTTTTTTTCAGATCCTCAGAGAGTTCATTGCTATTAGGTGCCATGTTGAACTTGCAGTGACCAGTATGAGAGAGTGAGAGTGATAACACCAAATTTAACACACCTGCTCCCCATTCACACCTTGAAACTCTAACGAGTCACATGACACCAGGGAGGGAAAATGGCTAATTGGGCACAATTTGGACATTTTCACATAGGAGTTTACTCACTTTTGTTGCCAGCAGTTTAGACATTAATAGCTTTATGTTGAGTTATTATGAAGGGACAGCAAATTTACACTGTTATATAATCTGTACACTCACTACTTTACATTGTAGCAAAGTGTCATTTCTTCAGTGTTGTCACATGAAAAGATATAATAAAATATTTACAAAAATGTGAGGGGTGTGCTCACTTTTGTGAGATACTGTATATAGGTAGAACAATATCCTCTCACTTCCTGCTGAAATCTACATGGCAGGAAGTAAAGGTAAATCCCCAATGTAACACGGACAAATAATAAACAGCGGTTTTAAAGTATAACTAAATGCAAAACCTTTTTTTTAGTTTTAGATAGAATGTTGATGGATTAGAACACCTGTCAGTTTTTATTGCCGTCTGTGCCCCCGTTAGGGAGATTCACCCTCTCTAATTGTTTTGTTTATCATTATCATTGAAAGTGAAAGTAAAAGAAAATTCCAAATTATGGGTTGTCCCCAGAAAAATAATAGAGGGGACATCTTCCAATGGGGACACTAGTTCTAGTTACCTGGAGGTCCCCAAGGAATTCCCTTAATTTGCAGGTATTTCCTCTTACTTCCTGTTTGGCTATGGAACCGGAAGTGAGAGGAAATCTCCAAAATGGGACACAGATGGAGGAAAAAAATCTGACAGGGTTTATAACCCGCTTGCCCTATCCAAAATGAAGAAAAAAGTTTTGCTCTTAGTTCTATTAAACTCTTCCTTTCTTGTACCAAAACTGGAAAGATTATTCAGCCAGTTGAGGTCAGACAAAGGGTAGCTTTAACCTGGACTTTACTAAACAGATGCAGAGTTGGATTAGCAATGCAATCAGGGTCAAAGAGTACAGAACAATATTAAATTGATTATGAGGCCTCATACACATGGATGTTTCTTAAAAAATAAACAAAACATCAGGCCCCACGTCAGGGAAAAAAATCGTCGTTTTTCGGCGTTGAGCATCGGCGTTAGTGAGCGTCGATGTCAATAGTCGTTTTTTTTAAAAAAAATCAGCCCTCTGCTATTTTTCAACCTAAAAATGTTGGCGTTAAAAAAGGCCGGGTAACGCCGGTACAGCGTTAGTGGACGTTAGTGAGCGTTTTTCGGCGTCAGCGTCAAAAAACGCCAAAACATTACAGCCTCAGAATACACTAGCCATGGGTTCTAGTTACAGCTCACTAGCGCCGACGCCATCTACAGCTCAAAAACGTTGGCGTTTTTATGGGGCCATTGACTAACATGGAGAGCTGCAAAAAATGCCAGAAAACGCCGGCGTCAAAAAACGTTCATGTGTATGAGGCTTTAAGCATTTGCGTCTAGGAGTGTTTTTTTTAAAAAAAAAATATTTTTTTTTAAAAATGGAAACGGCTGTAAACGAAACGGTGCTAGACGTGAGTTACCGAGTTTAGGTGCGTTTAGCATCGTTTACAAGCTGTTTGGCATATCAAATGCCTCTGAACTGGCGCCTGAACCCATTTTTTTGCGTTACAAAAATAGCCTTTAAACTCAGCTGCCTGGAAAGGACCTTAACCACTTCAGCCCCGGAAGGATTTCACACTTTAGGACCGGAGCCCTTTTTGCGATTCGGCACTGTGTCGCTTTAATTGACAATTGCGCGGTCGTGCGACGTTGTACCCAAACGAAATTTGCGTCCTTTTTTTCCCACAAATAGAGCTTTCTTTTGGTGGTATTTGATCACCGTTGCATCATTTCTGATCGCCACTATAAACAAAAGAAGAGCGACAATTTTGCAAATAAACCCAAATTTCTTACTTTTTGCTAAAAATACAAATCCAAAAAAAAAAATATAAAAAAACATTTTTTTTTCATCGGTTTTGGCCGATTTATATTCTTCCTCATATTTGTGATAAAAAAAATCGCAATCGGCGTTTATTGATTGGTTTGCGCAAAAGTGGTTGCGTTTACGGATGATGAGAATTAATTTCTGGGGTTTTTATTTATTTATTTATTTTTTACTAGTAATGACGGCGATCTGCGATTTTTAGCGGTACTGCGATATTTCAGCGGACATGTCGGAACATTTTGACACTTTTTGGGACCTTTGGCATTTATACAGCGATCAGTGCTATAAAAATGCACTGATTACTGTGTAAATGCCATTGGCAGTGAAGGGGTTAACCGGCAGGGGGCACTCTAAGGGTTAACTGTGTTCCCTGGGCGTGTTCTAACTGTGGGGGGACTGCCCTAGCTGGGGAAGGGAAGTGATCACACCTTCCATGTAGAGGAAGGCTGTGATCACAGCCCTTCCCCCCTCACAGAACGGAGGTCCGTGTTTACTTACACGGACCTCCGTTCTTTCACTCCGGGGGGCATCGCGGGTGGCCGGCGGAGATCGACTCCGCTGCACCCGCTCCCTGGCCCTCCCCGGACACAGTGAGCATGCGGGCGCACCTTTGGCGGCTCGCGCGCACTCACTGGGCTCGATCTCGCGCCCGCCGTCATATGACGGCGATCCGCGCTATCGAGCCACACTGTCGCTGTCAATTGCCGATCAGCCGTCGGCAAGCGGTTAAACGACCCTGTGTAAATGTACTGATAAGATAACAGGAAAGTTAAGGGGCAGCTGAAAAAAACACTCTAAATGTCTGTTTACCAGCAGCAGTGTAAATGCTAAGGCATAAGCCAAATGTACCTGGGCTTGGTTTGTGGTAAGTGCGCCAAATAGCTCACGTGTTCTGAACCTCACTGAAGTCAACGGGAGCTGAATCTTTAAAATCAATTCTGGCTATTTTCAAAAGATTGTTAAACAAATTATATGGGGGAGGGGTTGGGCACTGCAAAAAATATAGTTTTGAGGGAGCAGTGGTTTTACCACTCCTTTTGATCACTTCAATACCGGGCACTTTTAAAACCTTCCTGCCCAGGCCAATAGCGCTGTTGTTGTTGAACTTTGAATGACAATTGTGGGATCATACAACACTGTACCCATATGACAGTTTTATAATTTTTTTCATTGAAATAGAACTTAATCACAGCTGGTTTTTTTTTTGCTTATGTAGCGCCCCCATAGAGTAGGTGCGTTTTTATAACAGGATTTTGCTAGATGAGGTAAAATTTAGTCAGGCCTGAGTGTAAAAGCAGGCCTGAATGTTCTGATCTGGGCTGGGAGGATTGAGTGGACTTAACAGATGAGGTCACCAGAACCTCCCACTTCCTTCTGCAAACCTGGGGAAGGTTTATGGTCAGAGAGGCTGGGAGATAGGTGGAGCCATCTGGAGCATTCTAAATAGCACTGACCAATCCCCAAGCAGGATTGGCAGGGGGCAGTCCTTCTCAAATACTCCGAGTCAGCCCAATCTGGGGGAGAAGTGTTGGGTTGAAGTCTGGAGATGAAGCAGAGGTGCTGTGGAGGCCTTTACCTGGGGGGGTCGCCCCCATCTGGGGGGTGACCTTGAGGCCTGGAGGTTCGGGTGCAGCCAGGAGTGGTAGTGATTCCTGGAGTCGCACAAGGGAACAGGAGAACGGCGGAGGTGCTACAAGGAGAGAGACTTTAAAGTGATCCACCGGTGTGGTGAGTGACAGTCCCTGTGGGCTGGAGGAGAAAGTGCTGGAGCAGGCTGGGAGAGGAATGGTGAACAGTCTGTGGAAGCCTTGGGAGCCAGTCAATGGAAGGAGAGTCACTAAGGAAAAGCAGGTTGGTGGGACCTGGAAGAGAGAATGGCTGGGGGTTGTAGTCCATCAAAGGCACAGCTAGTACTCAAGTAGTTTGCTACACATTCAGGGGCCCGTGATCCCTGGCCTGTAATGGGTGTTCCTGAGGTTCTGCTAATAGAGTAGGCCTCGCTATGTGCTAGCCGCGGTGAAGAGGAAAGTGTAGAGAAGCTTGAAAATTTTTCTTTCAGGCTGGAAACGAAGTGAAGTGCTGGAGAGAAGTAAAAGAGTGATAATCTGCAAGTTTGGTGTTAGAGAGAGAACTGTAGAAGAAACGGTCAGCAAGTTGAGTGCTGGAGAGTTGTAAGGAGTAACAGTCTGCAGAGGGATGGTTTGCAGTGCAACTGTGCATATACAGGACTGTATATGGAGTTTGTGTATCATAATTATTTGGGCATCCCACAGTCATCCCTTATCCCCATCCAAGTTATTTCCCCTGAGGGCAGCTATAAGGGGAACCACTTCTACCAGCCACTCTCAAGAGAGCACATGGCTACACTTAATAAAAGAAAAACGACTAAAATTTTTGAAGAAAAATGTGTTTCTGTTAAAAAAGTTTGCAAATAAATAATCTTTCTTCAAAAATTTAGCCCAAAATATATACTGCTACATTTCTTTTGTGAATATAGCCCAAATCAGTGTATATTATTTAGTCTATAGGAAAGTTACACAAACTATGGTACATATCTCTGAAAATCGATCAATCCTGATTTACCAAAGGTCTCATTTCTTAAGGCCTGAAAACACCAGGACAGTAAAAATATCCCCCAGGTTACCCCCTTTTGGAAAGTAGAAAGTCCAAGGTATTTTGAAAGAGACCTGACAAGTTTTTTGAAGTTATGATTTTTTGTCACAATATTTTGGAAAATGAAGTAATTAAAAAAAAAAAATTAGTATTTTCAATTTTTTTTACATACTGTCACCAGTACACTACAGCGTTATCATATAACAGGTGTGGCAGTGATCAGGGTACGCTGACTGGTGACAGTATGTAAAAAAAAAAAATTGAGTTTTTCATCTTCTTTTATTACATCTTTTTTTACATTTTTGTTTTTAACACTGTGGCCAAAGCAATACAACATGACTACTCTTGGGAAGTGATCAGGATTTTTTTTTATTACACATTATGATTGTTTATACCAGTGAATTTCATTTCATTTAGTGTGTTTTTTTTTTGTGATTAGCTGTGATTGGTCACATCTAATCACGTGGTACAGATGTGATTGGACCTGTCTCTACCATATAATTTGACCAATCACAGAGCTCATCACAGTAGTACACAATGAAATGCATGTAACAAAGCCTTTCATTGTGTACCACTGTCATGTGATCTAGTGTGACTGGTAACAGGGATCACATGGTACCGGCAGTAGGCCAGTACACCGATGTACACAGCCGATGACAGATCGTACCGCAGCATGGCCCCACACGCGATCCTGTAGGAGTAATGAAAGATCATGTCAGGCCCTTAAAAGAAGAAGGGGTACATGGTTAATAACACAACCAAGGTCACGATAGGTGGTGTACTAGCAAGCTCAGGTCAATCATGACACAGGAATTCATGATCATACAGAAACACAATCTATGGGCATCAACTTGAAAACTATAATTGGCAATATGGGCATTGGTGTCCTTCTAGAGACGTTTAGACCAATCAGAAGGTGTGCATCTGGCCACACCTATGCATATGCACGCTTCACCTGAACAGATAAAAAAGGTCAGCTATGCTTCTAGCAGAACACAGGAAAGAGGGTTACAGAGTAGTAAATGCCAGAAAGGTATCCCATGTGGAGGTACCGCACACTGACTGTTATATGTATATCTAATAGTGAAGAGCGACCTTAGTTCCTCCTGAAACTACACTCCCGATGCTGAGGCTTAGGTAGATCTTCACTATTTGATATAATTTATTAAGTTAAAAACACATAGTAGTAGCCACATCCACGAGCTGTAGTTCTGAAGAAGCAAGGGTGTTTTCAAAACGTGCCGAGCTTATGTGGACCAGTTTTGTATAAATAGGAAGTCTTTGTATTATAGATGTGAATTTTGCCTGGCTACAACACATGGATGTGGTTGCTACTATGTCTTTTTTTTTAACTTTTGTATAATAAATTTGGAATTGTATGTAATATATTTCTGATTGTCGGTTTTGCTCACTACATGTATGCCCTTTACAGTCTCTCTGCTACAACACATATTCTGTTATTTGATGGGATATTTACTGTGATAATATTTTTGGTTTAAACTTTTTATTCCACAAACCTAATTTTGTTCATGGTAAAGAGGCACATGACTTAATTACTGCAAAGGGCCTACAATAGTAATTTATGCTGTTTCTGACAAATACACAAATAAGTAAAACAAAATATGAATGTCTTGAAACATGTGGAAAATATTTTGGACATGTTCATTAATGGCACCAGCAGATCATGTTTGTAACTTGTACTTAAAACTGGCCTTTTTCTATTACAGCATGGTAAACATTTCTACTTTTATTTTAATACTTTTTTTCCCAATAGCAGGATTGCATGCCCTGTGTATTAGCTTAAGACTGTTAAAATCTTATTTCAGACATGCAGAAAAAAGGAGCTCCTCGTGGAACAGATATCACACTGACCTGCCCATCTTCAAAAGTTGGTGGACCATCGCGCTCTGTTTCTATCCCTACAAAAAGGAATATCAGACAATTCAGTTATGAAGATACTTTATATATCATAATTCCAGACTTTAGTGAATATCATAAAGGCCCATACTTATGTATTAATAGTAATGGAACAATATTAGAGTTTGATGAAAGTGAGTACATTTCCTTTTTAAGATGCCAACAATTGTATAACAAAGCAAGGACATGTGTATAGATAATTTGGCCTAGCAAAATTTTGATTATCCTAACTAAAACACACTGACACTGATACTAATTTTAAAAATGTTTTTTTTTTCTATCCTACCTAGAGTACACTGACCCTGACCTTTAACTTTGGCTATGGCCTTTGACCCTAAACATGGCTCTAACACTGACCTAGATCAAACCCTGATCTAGCTAGTTTTTTTTTTCTTTTTTTTTTTCACATACTGTTCTTTGTTTACACTGTTCTCATCTACCAAGGAGATAAAGATGTGCCCTTTTCTCCATTGAAGAGGAGAAAAAACAAAGGGGTGGGCTATACAGTGACTGATCACTGTGACTGGTAATCAAAGTAATCACAGTATGATCACAGTAATCAGGTGATCGGTGACCCTGGGGTTCTCGTGAGAGGTCTCTGATCTGGGAGTATGCTATGCAACCCCACAGATAAACACCCATTTCCATGTGGCTGCAAATATGAGTACACTCGGAAGGAAGGGGTTAACACTACACTTGTATTTATTAACTGACTATTGAACCTAAACATGCAGTACTTGCTTGCTGTGTTGGTAAAAGGGCTAAGATCCTATGCCCTTAAAAAGATTAGCTGATGTAAATAAAAGACTAAAAAGCCACTGAGGATGGAGTATTTAACTGGAAATGTAAGGTTAAATTGTATTCCTTGCACAGCTGTCACCTTTTCTCTGGCAAGTTATAGTCACAGCACTGGTCCCTAGTATACTGACTTTTTTTCCTGCTACTAATTAAAGCGTTTGTTACCTCAACACTTCATATTCCTGATTTGTGTCTGCTGTACCAGGTACTTGTATGAGAAAGTGCTCTATGGTTTCTGGGCCCTACCACAAACAACAAATATACACACGTTGCATCACATGTGGTATCTAGACCAGGATAATTTATTTTGCTTATTTTTTGGTGGTAGGTTATGGTAATGGCAAGAAATATACAGTTAAATTTTAAAACATATTTTATAGTTTGTAAGCAAAGGATGCCTTGTGTAAACTCAAGTGGCTAGAACTTACACAGGTGTTGGGGCAAGTTGGGAGCTTACACAGTTTTGAGGACTCTCTCTCCACCCCCCCCCATAAGACAGTGTTATCCGAATCACCAACCACCAGTACTGTCATTTGAAACAAGTCTCATAACTCTGTTTGTCATGAGACTTAACTTTTTTGCAAGGGCAAATAACAGACAAATATATGAGCAGCTGTGCTAACTACTGTGCACATGTTGGAGCCATGCCAAAATATCATAGCAATTAGACAAGCTGCAGTATGATAAAAGTGTGCATTACTCTCTGAAAATGCGCAAGTAAGAAATACCAGCCACTGTTTCAGGAAGTAATTTAGTGACAGGGTACTCTTTAGTCGGTTGTTTTTATAAATGCAAACAATAATTTTTAAAGATTGTATTTAACTCTATTATTGTGAGATATTCTTTACTTTTTTCCAGTTTCTACCTCAGAAACAATCATAAAGTTTCGGTCTGTTGGGGACGCTCTGCTACTGATTTGCACCGTCATGAAAAAAGTCACATACGTTAAGTGGCAATGGAAATCATCTGACTCACTAAACAGTGCCACCATACAGGTTAACTCTGGTAATCAAATTACAAGTAATGGGCATTTTCATGTGGAAACGACAGATGAAGCAGATTTTGCTATTAAAATTTCACCAGTGAGCTTTAATGATTCTGGTCAATACAAATGCTTTTTCTCAGATGGCAGTGCTGGAATTATAGTAAATCTTGTTACAGTGGAAGGTGAGTATATTTTATGAAAGTTAATATCTAAAAAACCAAGACTATACTATGTCAGAGGTTTATAAAATAATATTTGTATACTATACAACTGTGGGGTGAGCCAAAACAAAGACCAGGATCTGAACCCATGGGCTCTGCTGTGTCTGGCAGTATCTTTTAGGTAAACTACCTGAGATGCCGGACAGTTCCCTGTCTTATCCCTTGGACAATGTTTGCTTGTACCTTGTTTCTGGGGAACCTTGGACTCTTTGCTCATTCCATGAACTTCCTATTCAAGCCATACTACTGCACTGTTTGTCAGATTATTGTGCTCTCTCCAGCCAATATCTATATCTCATCACTCCTGCTGTCATCCATATCTTCACTACCACTTGTTACCAACCTCTAGCTTGTTCCTCGGTTATGCTTCCACTTAATCCCAGCCTGCAACCACTTGTTACCACGTGTCTGGCTTGTTTACTGAATACGCTTCTGCGTGATCCCTACCTGCTATACCTGCTGCTGGGTTCCATCTTGCTCACATCCTGGTAGGGCGATCCTGAGGACCTAGCATGCAACAAAACCCATTTCCACCATCAGGTGCTGTGAATACTAGTTAGTGAGTAGACCTAGCGCCTCAGGTGAGCAATTGTGAGCAAGCGACCTTCCCTTGTAGTTATCTTGCTGGTCTCTCTACTGCTATAGCTACTGGTCTAAGCCCGACCCCTGGCCGTAACAACAAGATTATGACAGTGGAGTCAATAATGTGCTCCGTAGGCAGTGTGCATTGGTTTTGCATTAGGAGTATGCTGCTCCATTTCTGGGTTTGGATGCAAGGTGACACCATGAAGGAAGGTCCGATTTTATCACTTGATATCACTTATATTCCACACTAGACTATAAATAATTTTCTCTGCCTATAATCTTCCTTCTTCGCCATCTGCTTTTGTCTAATCAGA
Source organism: Glandirana rugosa (assembly GCA_018402905.1). Taxonomy (NCBI): domain Eukaryota; kingdom Metazoa; phylum Chordata; class Amphibia; order Anura; family Ranidae; genus Glandirana; species Glandirana rugosa. The sequence goes on from BLSH010549075.1 coordinate 516,798, forward strand.
TATCTTCAGAAGTAGAATAATAATATGTTTAGGCTCCTAATTAGCTAAGAAACTCAACAAGGTGTCGTACGACTGTTGACTCGTGTGTACAGAAGTTGGCCCAACAAAAGTTGAAAGTGCAAACATGCATGCTCTGAATCCAGGATGTGCTCAGTCATGTAAACCTGTGTTCGTAATTGACAAATCACATTCACCTGAACTTCCTCGTTATATGCTTGTAACACGTCACTACATTTGGCTTTGTTGGCCGATTACTTGACTCATGTCAGTACGCTAGACACAACTGCCAACAGCTGAACGTGCGGTCATACAACAGTCATACCGTGTGTACGAGACATTAGGCTAATGTAGACATAGAAGAAGTGTTTAATATTAAAGGTAATCTTAAGTAAGTTTGTCTCTGACATTAAAATTGTGTACACTGAAATTCTTTTTCATCTATTTTTATGATTTGCAGTGAAAATACATCCTTCTGAATTAGTTCTTCAAGGCAGTGATGTGTACCTTACATGTTCAGTATCCCATCTTTTGCCTAGTACCAGTATTGTGTTACTGTGGGTACAGATGAATGCAACTTCCTCTATTCCTGTAAAAAGTAGAAAATTGTCCATCATGCAAATGGAAAATATTCTGCATGTGAAGAATGTTAATGAAAACAGAACAGATTGGACTTGTTTGGTGTTCAATAACAATTTTTTGGTTGGTTTTATTCAAACAAAACTGAATTATACCGTGAAGACAAATTTTAAATCAACAACCTCAGATTATGAAACTGAGCCAAGCCCAGGTATTGTAACTGTTTTGTTTTCTGTATCAACTAATTTGCTGGTTTAGCAGGGACTGGCTAAACTTCAATCCATATAAGGGCAGGCTGGTTGTACATAAGTCAATCTACTGATCGACTTCTGTACAACCAACCTGTTGGGTTTTTCACAATCGATCAGTGCCACCAGCTATTTTCTGAATACAATTACCAGTGGGAAGGATACCCCCATCCACACTGAGTGTGTGAATGGGGGATTCAAGTAATTTTTTTTGCGCTCATCACATTGATTTCTCAATAAAAATAAAGCATGGAGACAAAAATGGATGACTGTGTTTGCTTTGAATATTAAAAATAAATTAAATAGCATTTCAGTTTGTGGTGCTCAGATACAGTTAAATGTCATGTTAATGAAGGTGAAGGTTGACTTCCATCATCAAATCATGTGCAGCAAAAATGATTGGGTATTCTTTGCAAATTAAAATTTCACCACATTCACTAAGCTCTTGGAAAAATTCCTTGGCACAGTTCCTTGGAAAGTGAACAGCCTATTTGCCTTTAGTAAATCGACCTCATTATCTCTGTGTTTATATTTCAGTCTTGGATGATGAAGAGACTTCCTCAGCCAAAAGCATTCATGTATTCAGGATAACAATCCGATCTCTGATTTCCTTCATGGTTTTGGTACTCTTTATAATATACACAATTAAGATCTTAAGGTATATAGGTAGGTGCTTCTGCAATCTTGTGTGATATACTGAATTCCATATTGTTGGATATTGTAATTTTAAATGAACTATACTAGGCTTATAATACTTTCCTGTGTTAAGTTGTACATTGTACAGTTATGTGAAAAAGCAAGTATACCCCATGGAAATTGGTGAATTCATCTATATATATTTTAAAAGGTAGAAGGGATTTTTGAATCATTTCTTAGAGGAAAATATCAATAGATGTAATGGTGTCTTTGGGAGAAGTGTACCCCTGGCCTCAGAAGCTGTAATTGCCACCTGAAGTAAAATTAACAGGCACCTTTTACACTTGTGTGACTTGTCCTGCGACTTGGGACTGCAAAGTCGCATGACAAGTCATACCCCATGATTCCCAATGAGTATCATTCATATCTATGCGACTTCAAGTTCCAGCGGCTTCAAAGTAGTCCCTGCACTACTTTGGTCCGACTTTGATGCAATTTGAGGTCCATAGTCCTCAAGATTACACAGGCTTTGCTTGAAAGTTGCATCAAAATCGTGGCAAAATCACGTGACTTTCAGGTGGCACAAGTGTAAAAGGGGCCTTAGGCATTTTGATAAACAGCCTGCCAGTCTCTGACATACAATTAGTGAAGTGTTTGACCACTCCTCAATGCAAATTAATACTATTGAAAGATGTATGTGGGTTTCCTTGCATGATCTGCTGTTTTCAAATCACCTACAATAGTTTTACTGAATTCAAATCAGTTCTTTAACCATTTCCATACCGGCGTATTGTTATAATACACCGGCAAGGTGCACTCCCCATCCTGGGTGGACGTCATATGACGTCCTTCCATTTTTGCTGCTCTGCAGGCCCCCCGGGAGCCCACATTGCGGTGATCAGGGATCGGGCGTATCCCTTCGAGACTCAGCTCATCCCTGATTGGGGTAAAGAGCCAATAAAATTGGCTCTTTACCACGTGACTGGCTGTGTCCTTTCAGCGGCAGTGGCAGAGGAGGGATGCTGGCTTAGAATGGTAGCTGTGGGGGATCGAATTGTAATCCACTGATCAGATTTATAGAATTGTTCAGCAGAGTCATTGAAGTAACAATGAGCTTATAGGAGAGGGAGAAAAGATGTCCCTACGCCATACAGACCTGGCCACCTGAAGGCAGTTCTGTAGGTCCGTACAGCGTACTGACCTGGCAGTGAAAGGGTTAATGTTTTTTAGACAGAAAATGTTTTCTTACACTTCCCATGCAGGTTATATTAGTGCAATATCTTTCTTACTGTGAATGTATGCACTTTGGCACCAACTGATGCAAGAGCTTCCTGCAGATACTGGGGTTCATTGAGACTTCTTTTAGCATCAAACAAGCAGCTCTGTCCAGTCCTCGACAAAGTAGGAGTCATTCTAAAATCTACAGCACTCAAATCCTCCTCTGCAATGAATGCTGGGGCCTCTCTCTCATTCTCCTCCTGATGTCTCTGGTTGCTAGATGCCAGGCGGGCTGCGGCTAGCAACCAGTTTGGGCACGGAGCCAGGGACCGCTGGTGAACAACTTTGAGGAAGTCTCGGCCAGTGACCAGTGGTGAAGCTAGACATTCTTTCACCAAGGGCAGTTTGGCACTCCCCCCCCCCCCAAGGTCACTCAGTGCCCAGATTCCCGGGGTAAAAATGCCAATGGAATTTAAAGAATGAGGCTGTCGTGACCATCGGAATATAGCATATACACTTTATTAATACGATTAATTATGTGTATATGCTATATTTCAAAGGTCACATCAGCCTCATTCTTTAGATTCCATGTATTACGAATACCATGTTGGGGGGGTTGTGGAGTTCTAATCACATTTTTTTGTAGTTGGGTAACATCACAGTTAACCCCCATGCCTGCTGGAGGTGGAGCCCAGTGGGAGCCAAACCCTTCATCTGCTGTCTGCATCTATACCATTTTGTTGTAAGAAAATAACTAGCAAGGCCTAACTAATAGTTAGAAAAACATAATAAAATAAATGTCACTGTAATAATATATGGGACAGGGATGGGG
>BLSH010549075.1:549755-565829 GCA_018402905.1 Glandirana rugosa
GGATTCGAAGTTTTGTTTCGGAGGGACGACTTCTAGCCGCCTGAGCGAGGCGCCCCGGTATTTAAATCAGGGGCCGAAAACTCCGGATGAGCGCCGCTATGCCAGGCGCCACGGTAGCCGGGGGCTTGAATCGTCAGTGAGAGGGTCCGTGGTGATATAAGGGTAGCCCCTGGGTCGTTTGGAGAGGTATGTCTCACCCGATCTCCGACGTAATCACCAGACTCACTCCTCAAGGCTCCGGATCACTCACGGCGGTCGGCGCCCGGCTTAAAAATTCCTAGAGTGCCTGAAAGAATCACTGCCTGTGGGAGACCACTGATAAGGTGGACCATGAAAAACCAAGAGCCCCAGAAGGTGAGTGTGCTTGGGATCGGGTGAAATTCGGCCCGCGGCTGGCGGCACTCACTAGGCCTCGGAACTCCTCACTCAGACCACTAATGCAGCCTCTAGCCCACTCTGTATGGAGAGGTTTGCTGGGTCCCCGATGGGAATATAGTGGTGCCTGGGAGAGTGACTGCTAAGTTCGGGGGCCGATGGCACCGCGGACCGTATCGCCGCGAGTAGGCCTCAAAAGCCGGGGACTAAATTTATGGCCCCGCGGAGCGAGTCCGCCGATCTTCAGCAGGGAGGCTTTGTTTTGAAGCTTAGGGGCTGGAGAGGCTGGTGGGGGTAGTGGTGCCTCTTAAGCCTGGTCCCAGGAGTTAGGATGGCAGCCGATTAGGTTAGGTCTTCTGGAGCTCTGTAATCGCGCGTCTGTTCCCCTCAGCGTCCAGGCCACGCCCCCTGAATGCATTCTATGCATTTAGGTGAAAAACCTTTTTGCTGCAGCTCCCCCCCAAAGCCCCCCTTTTAATTACCTGTGCCCGATCCATTCCAGATATGGGCATGAGCCCAGCGGCTTCAGCCGATGTCTCTCTCATGATTGGACAGATTGATAGCAGCAGGTGCCATTGGCTCCTGCTGCTTTCAATCAAATCCAGTGACACAGGAGTGGGGGCAGGAACAAGTCCCGCTATCTGTGTCATTGGACTCAGCAGTGGGACTCAGGAGTGCGCCCACACAGGTGCCCCCAGGGAAAGCGGGTTTCTGTGAGGGGCACCCAATGAAGGGGAGAAGCGACAAGCGGCGAGGGCACCCCAGAAGAGGAGGATCGGGGCTGTTCTATGCAAAATCCTTGCCCAGATCAGGTAAATATAACATGTTTGTTATTTTTCTGAAAAACAAAAAAACAAAACAAACCTTTACAACCACTTTAACAGTCAAAAGAAAATACATATTTTGTTTTAAATGGGCTGTACTAATATGTGATCCTCACTTGTGGCTTACATGGGGCCCCACAAAGAATATGCTTCAGCATATTCAGATGATGTTGTCATTTTTAGTCTTGTCTGGGATTCCCAGCCACCTTGGACCGTTCCTGAGGGTCCCTGTCATGTGCATGGTTCACTTCTGCTACTACCAATTGAACCCAAGACCAAGCAGAGCTGTGGTTGCTTAGAAGATCACATTGATTACTGAAACCTTGGAAGGGGCAGTACAAGCCTACAAGTCTTTAACAGAAGGTAAGGATAAGTAGTAAGGATAACCGCAGGTGTTTGTGGCAGGAGTCAGCCACATATAACCTGGCCTCCTTCTCCCCTTGCTTCACGGTCATTCCTGGGTGCTATGTTTACTTCCGGGTGTGACCTCAGCAGCCGCATGTGTCAATTCCGGTTCTGGGCGCGAGTCAGGAGCGGTTCATTGTACCGCGGTACACAGTCAGAGTCTTTCAGGGGGCTGGGGTAAGTCGGGCTATGTGCCCGATACATGGCAGAGGGTAGAGCGGATCCTGCTGGGTGACAATCTCTCCACTAAGTCTCATTAAGCGCATCACGTTCGGCCAGCTACTGTCAGGTGTATTTTTTTATTACAGGTATGGTCAGTCAATGTCACACATGTCAGGTTGTGTTTTTGATTACAGGTATGATTAAGTCTTGTTGTAGACATCCGGTTGTGATCATTACAGGTTTTTTCACTCAGCCCCCCGCCTAGTCATGGGGCCACAGAAGGGGGAGCTCTCTTTTTCATTTTGCATAATCAGGGCGTGCTGTTAATATCGGCTCTTTTCTTGGGGACATTTCTCTCATTTCTTACAGCCTCGAAGCTCACAATCCCCTCCGCCTGCAGTCGGGGCCACGGTGGGGGGGTTTATGTATACGAACGGGGGACATATCAGTCAGCCTTATAGTACATGTTGGAGGTCAGATGTTCATCACGGTGGTTTAGAAAGGGGAGGGCATCTGGTCAGGTAAGCTTGGGGACCAAGCTCCATCTGCCACCATCTTGGCTAGGTAAGCGCTTAATACAGGTCGGTGGGTCAAGGCCAGGCCGTTTCTTCAGATGGTGGTAGCCTGTTAACTTGTGTCTTTACATACAGTTCCTTTTTACCGGAGTAATCCAGGGAGGTCCATCTTCCAGGCTCAGTTGAGTAGCAGTGTGTTTGTCAGGACAAAGGGATCTATTCGGTATACAGTCAGTCTCAGGTTGGTGTCAGTACTGTATTTCATTATTAGTCAGGTTAGGGTAGGGGTTAGGCATAGTTGTTCTGGCTGGGTGTAATTACCTATCATACTTCAGGTACTGACCGATTAAGATGACAATTTTAGGGGGGCGTGGCTTGCGAGCGCTCATGATGGCAGCCTAAGCCGAGAGCTCTCTGCACTGACCAGGGGAAACAACGACTAAAGAGCAGATCCAGAGCACTATCCTCCCGACAACTGTACCCCATAGGTACCGGACACCGAGGAGACCATGCAGCGGAAACGAAAGGAAGACCGACTGCCACAAAAACTCACAGACTTCTTCCACCGGCCTGCACCAAACGAACGGGGCGAGCGTGTTGCAACGAAAGATCGGAATTTCCACGAAGATTCCGAAGCCGCGGCAGAGTACAACGCGGCGGCCTACACGGATCTCCCTGATGCCGACTCAGATGAAGGACGGGAAGCTCCTGATCATTATACTAACTCCTCCGCACAACGCAGCCCGACCACAGCTAGCCATGCCAAGGCCAGGATGCGCCTAGACACAGCTCACCAGGACACAGTGAGTACTGGAGATCAGGCCTTGGGCCTAGAACACAACCCAGAACAGAGCATTGCCTCATTTCCCACCTCAGGACAGCCAGTCCTGGACACAACCATGAACCATGTCAAATATATCGTCCATATTTGTCAAAGTCACAAAGGACATACGCCAAATTGATAATAGGGTCCAACACCTAGAAGACAAAATGGACGACTGTACCAACACAGTCAATCTTGTAGATGCTTACACTGACCAAAAAGAGGATATAGCTTGGATTCTAAACAAATTGGCCGACCTCGAGGACCGCAGTAGACGGAACAAACTAAAACTACGAGGAGTCCCCGAGTCAGTTCCACCACAAGGCCTCCTAAAATATGCCACAGACCTATTCTCATCCTTGCTCCCCACATTATCCCCAACAGACCTGATTATTGATCGGATCCACAGGATCCCTAAGCCCAGACACATGGAAGAAAATGTCCTAGAGATGTCCTCATGCGGATACATTTTTTTTCCACTAAGGAACAAATTCTACCCAAAACACGTCAAATGTCCACCTTTCCAGCCCCATACGAAAAGATCCAAATCTACCCTGATCTTTCCAAACATACCCTACAAGCTCGCAGGGAACTAAAGACAGTCACCAAGGCACTATCTAATCACAAGATTCTATACAAATGGCGTCATCCAGCCACAATCCTGACCCCGTACAATGGGAACGCACATGCCATCTCGTCACTAGAGAAAGGCATGCACCTCCTTCAACTGTGGGGCATCATACCAGAGACACCAGGAGACCCCACTCATGCGTACAAACTGGGAGACCCACGGCCCCAAAGAAAAAATGACAAGCCAAGGCGTAACCAAAGAGATGACTGATACTAGCCCGAACGTACACACTACGAACCCCCTGGTCAAGCGCAATACTCGACTTGTTGAACCTAATAGACTTTACCCCCACTTTCTTCAGCGGTTACCCAGTTGATGTGCCGCACAGCTCCTGTCTAAGAGTTATTGTTTTGTTTTTTTGGTTACATATAATCACCACAGGAGACAGTACAAACTTCTTTTTTTTCGCTCCTCTACGCATTTATTAACCTCATTCCCCCAGTCTCTTCCTCCTTTTTTTGTCTTTTTTTTTTGTTTCCCTATCCACTCTCCTTTAACAATTGTCTTAACCTGACTACCAAGCAACGCCGGATCCAAAGAACTCTTCGTAAAAAACCATCGAGTCGCAAGCGAGGACTAACGCATAAACCTCCGGAAGGGACCTACCCCAACTTCTTCAGATTCCCTTGCACAGACTACGGAACAGTGAGTTAACCCAAGCTACACTCCATACAACCCTTATCATGCCGATTAATATTTTCTCAATTAATGTAAATGGACTGAATCATCCAGTCAAACGGAGCTCTCTTTGGAAAACAGCTCTTCAACACAATAGCGACTTACAAGAGACCCACTTTCTAAAAGACCAACATCCTAGATGCTCCCATCCCCAATTCACGCAGTACTTCGAGGCCTCCTATACTAAAAAACAGAGAGGGATCTTCATAGCCATAAGAAATACCGTAAACTTCCAACTCCACAAATCTGTTGCGGACCCAGAAGGCCACTATATAATTCTGGTGTGCACGATCAACTCAGTAGACTGTATGCCCCTAACCGGAAACAGATACCCTTCATCAAAGCCACAATCAAAGCTGCGAAAAAGCTTCAAAAGGGCCACCTTCTCCTCTGTGGAGATTTCAACATTGTTCCCGATACAAAGATGGACACCTCAGCTAGAATTATAAGATATGACTCCCCATTGGGACACCTTTTAACTTCCAATGAACTACTGGACGTGTGGATGTGCTGTCACGCGAGTGAGCGAGACTACACTTACCTTTCTCTCTGCCACAACACCTACACACGTATAGATCTATTTATCTCGGATAGACTGTTTTTAAGAACTGTACTTTCCTCTGTGATCCACACTGTCACCTGGTCTGACCACGCACCCATTAGCATCACAATTAAGGACAATTCCAACAACCCACAAGCATACACGTGGCGGGCCAATTCCTACCTCCTACAAAATGATCCACATAAAACCACTCTTCAAAACCACCTTAAAAATTACTTCGACAACAATGCTGACAAAAACACAGACCCGGTGACAGTGTGGCTTGCCCACAAATCTGTAATTAGATGTTATCTGATACAAATGGGTTCCAGGGCCAAAAAACAAAGATTTACACGATTAGAGAAACTCAACGCAGCAATTGTTGATACAGACCGAAAGAACAAGGTTTCTCCCTCCCTACCCCTTCAGAACAAACTTTTCAATCTGCGCCTTGAGCTACGCTCCCTTCTCCTAGATTCCTTTGAAAGATCCCAAAGGAAACTAAAAGCTCAATCTTACACCACGGGCAACAAAGCGGGCAAGGCCATGGCCTCCCAAATTAAAGGACACCGTATTAAAACCAAAATCATAAAGTTAATCCACCCATCCACCAACCAAACTATCCTCAAACCCCAGGACATAGCTAATACTTTCAGCCAATATTATAGTGAACTATATAATCTAAAAGACGATCTGTCCACCCACCAACCAACACAGCACGAAATACAAGAGTTTCTTCAACACATCAACCTCCTTTCCCTATCGCAAAGACAAATTGACGATTTAAACAAACCTTTTACCTCCTCTGAACTGACAGAAGTTATTTCCCACCTCCCCCCATCTAAATCCCCCGGCCCAGAGGGTTTCCCCGGGGAATGCTACAAACAATTCCAAAATATCCTCACACCACACCTAAAGCGAGCCCTGAACCGTATCTCCTCCTCATCTACTATCCCAGCTGAAATGTTAGAGGCCAACATAATCACACTCCCAAAGCCCGAGAAAGACCCTTCTTCCCCGACTACCGACCCATCTCGCTACTGAACCTAGACCTGAAGATCTACTCCAAATTATTAGCTAATAGACTAGCCACACTACTCCCATCTCTCATTCATGCAGACCAAAATGGGTTCACCAAGGGTCGACAATCCTCTGACGCCACCAGGAGGATACTAGACTTGATCCATTACGCCGAAACATCTGGAACGCCTTCTCTGCTCCTCTCTTTGGATGCAGAGAAGGCGTTCTATAGAGTGAATTGGACCTACCTTTCCATGGTCCTTTCCAAATTTGGCTTCAAGGGAAGATTCCTAGATGCGATCATGACTCTGTATTCCACCCCGTCGGCAAGAGTGTTTACCTCTGAAGCTATCTCAACACCGTTCCCAATAATCAACGGTACGAGACAAGGTTGTCCTCTGTCTCCCCTGATTTTCAATTTATTGATCGAACCCTTAGCAGAACACGTCAGATCGAACACCAATATCACAGGTTTAAAGGTGGCCTCCCAAGAACACAAGATAAACCTGTTCGCGGACGACGTTATACTAATCCTCACTAACCCCTCCTCTTCTCCCCAGAAGCTCAAAAGCTTTTGTCCTGGTTCAGCAAAGTCTCGTACTACAAATTAAATGACTCTAAATTCTCCATTCTAGCCCTCAAAATAGTCACCACTTCCCAATTACTACTACAACAACAATTCCCATTTGTGTGGGCCGAGAGCAGTATAACCTAGTTAGGCATCCAACTTACTAAAACGTCCAAAGCACTCTTTAAGTCCAACTATCTCCCACTCCGCACCAAGCTACAATCAGACCTTCTCACCTTGTCTAAACTAGAGTTCTCCTGGATGGGTAGACTATCTGCTTTCAAAATGATTCACCTCCCGAAAATTCTTTATCTTTTTAGAACACTACAGATCCCTATCCCGACCTCCTACTTTAAATCCCTACAACGTATACTAGCGACATACATATGGGCAGGAAAAAAACCTAGAGTAGCCCACCAAATCTTGATTAGACAGAGGCGAGTGCGAGGAGCCGGATATATAGACTTCACAGATTACTACAAGGCAGCAATACTAGCAAATTTAAATGACTGGTTCCGTTCTACTCCCATAACTACATGGGGGAAAATAGAAGCCTCCTTCACACAAGCCCATTCCCTGGAAAACTGGCTACTTTCCTCGCCACTGACAACCAAAACACCAACATATATCCCTCTAGCGATGCAAGCATCAGTCGCAGTATGGAAAACACTAATTAAGGACTCCTTAGAGGACCCTAATGCAATCCCTATCCAAATCCCTACCCCAGCATTATCATGTATCATCGAATCAATTCGCACCTCAACATGGCAGGAAAAAGGCATCCATTTTATAAACAACCTCTTTGTTGAAGACACTAATATTCCCAAATCCTTTGCCTCTCTCCAAGAGGAATACAATTACCCTCATCTGAAACCTATAATTACCTACGCATACAACACTGCATCTCGCGCTTCAGAGCTTGGCCTCTCAAAATTGCCCACCAGATATGGACATACTACAAAACTCCCAAACCACACTCCAAGGCTATTGCGCCTCTATATAACATGCTACAGCATAAGAACATCCCACGTAAGATAAGACCTTACCTATTGTGGGAGCGAGACACCAACAGGAATTCACTACACACCAGTGGAAAAGGGCTCTTACCCATACGTTTCAGGCCACTAAAAACTCTACCTTATGGGAAATGACCTTGAAAATTTCGCAAAGATGGTACCTCGCTCCCACTAGAGTTGCCAAATTTGGCCCCAATATCTCACCCAAATGCTGGAGAAATTGCGGTATGGATGGAGACCTCTACCACACTTTATGGTCCTGCCCCGCATTAAAACCCTACTGGTCAGCAGTCTTTGACCTAATCTCTAAAATAGCAAAAAGAAGTATTCCACCATCACCAACATTAGGCATTTTGTCCCTAAACATAGAAGACCTCCCACCTACTATCCGATACACCATTATCAACGTTCTACTAGCCGCCAGACTAAACATAACGAGAAAGTGGAAATGCACCCTCTCTCCTACAATACAGGAAGTCATTGAAACAACTGATCTACACTGTACTTATGAACATATCATGGCCAACTCCTTAGGAAATACGGACCCCACAGTCTGGAAATGGACTGTTTGGTCCCAACGGAAATCCGCATATCTATGATTGTTCTTTGTTCTTCGGGTCTCCATATCACAGTTGGAAAGACACCTCATACCTAGGAGCAGTGCAGCCCTCTCTTAACGAGCGACAAACATGCCCCCCCTGGTCGCAGCAAGCACCCAGTGGGGTAACCAGGGGGCAAAGAGCACGGGGTAACCCCCTTGGCCCTATGTCTAGCTAGAATCAAGTCTAGCTCCATAAATGAACCCTACGCGATAGACAGAGTGCTGCGCTGCTCCAGGTATATCTCCTCCCTTCCTCCCTTCCCTCCTTCCCCTCTTCCCTCCTTCCCCTCCCTCTTCTTCTTTACCTCTGCCCTCTCCCCTTCTTCCTTATTTTTCTTTTTCCTGTCTCTTCTCACCTCAAATCTCCTACTTAGTCGTGTACTAACTAACATGTTGTAATAGTTACATTTATAGTTGAAACCCAAATTATACTCATGATATGTAACAGCTTCTCTTATGTATTACTTAGATACTAACATGCTACATATTTACCTCCCCGTGTAATCCCTTCCCTTTCTATTATTGTTCAAATATCTTTCAATAAAAATCTATTGATTTAAAAAAAGATGACAATTTTATTGACTTGTGCGGTGGCTAGTTTCCTCTTCCGCCATAGTTACATTTCATGTCATGTCACGTCATTACATTTCTACTCTCGGGTGTTGATTGTTAGACTATTTAAGATAGGACATGGTGTTACACCGTCATAGTTCACCTGTCACGTCTACAGGTACTAACGGGTTGAGATGATCGTTTTTTAATTGGCTTGTTCGGTGGCAAGTCTCCTCATCCGTTTCACATACGTCATATATCATGTCATTTCGCAAACTCCTATACATATGCCTGACACGTCTTCAGGCATTTCAAGGCATGACTGTGCGTTTTTAATCACCTGATTACGTCCAGGTGACTCGGCCTACATTCAGTCACACCTTAGTTTACGCTATCAATCGTTGTTCACATATTTCATGTTACGTGCGCATTTATGATGTCATCTAGTAGGGATCAGTATTTTACTTTTTTATGTGTCATTTGTGCCCAGTTCTCAGGTATGGCTCAGGTGGAAGATATTGAGGATATTCCTTCCAATCCCCCATCCCCAGCAGGAGGTTCCGAACATGGAAGCACACACTCCTTGAGAGCATGGACAATACCTAAACTGGTGGCTGAGTTGCAACACAGGGGCATTTCTCACTCTGCTTAAGCCCAGAAAGCGGAACTTTTCAGACTTTTGTCTCCCCGGGCCTCAGGGTCCAATGCAGAGCAGGTGATGCTGCGTTCAGTAGCATCATCACTATCCCAGATTCATGCTTCCCTGGAATCATTAGCTGCTTCCTGTCAGGATATTAGGGCTAGGGTGGAGGTGTTGGAGAGTTGGCCGAGCTCGGCTCCGGATGTGGCCTCAACATCAGGGGCTGTGGTTCTTCCCAGACCCCTGGGGGTCACAGATCCTGTTCTGGCTTGCACAGGTAATGGTGCTACTACTCCCTCTGTTGCCCCAGCACATTTCATGACAGCTAACATCAGAAAAGAGATCTTGGAGGGAAAAGATGTAAACTTAGCCTCAATGTTAATTGCAGCACATGACATGGCTGATAATAAGTCATACGCATGTGGGGATGTGTCCGTGGTAGTGAAGGCTAGGGATCTTAGGCTCAGTCATAAGCTATCTATTCCAGAGTTTGTATTAGCATTTAGCATTTTCAGGGATGTGGTGTGCTCGGTGCATCCGCAGAAAGAGGAGTTTGACCTTTACCTATACACGGTGGTAGAGTTGGGTCACAAGTACGGTAGTTCAGCGTTTTACAACTATCATCGTTCTCTTTTGGCTAAGGCAGGAGCTATTTTTTCACAACACCAGGTGGTGACTTACTGGGGGAATTATTTTGCCGTCATTTTGCAGGGCTGAGAGCACCGGTATGCGTCACTTGCCAATTGTCCACATATACCACCTTCTGGTCCCCCAACACCAAACCCGCAGTGTTACCTGGTACTTCAACTAACATGCCTCACACCTCTGGTAGCTCATCAATGTGTGACAAGTTGAGCCAGCCTATTCAGTATATAGGTAAGGCTCAGATCTGCAACAATTTTAACTATGGGTCATGCAATTATAATCAATGCCGGTTGTTGTACATTTGCGCCACCTGTTTCAGGGCTCACCCAAAGTTGGCCTGTTCTTTGAGACAGGGTAAGTCATGACTAAGCCACATCAATATTTTGGTTTTGCAGACCTGCCTAGCGACACATCCATCCTCCGCGATCAGTCAATTTCTGGTAGATGGATTCACCCAAGGTTTCCATACGGGGTTAGTAGCTCTCCCTCAGGTGTCATTTGAGTGTCAAAACTTGCAATCAGCAAATACTAACATGGAGGCAGTGGATGTGTCAATTCAGTTGGAATTGGATAAAGGGTTTATCATAGGGCCATTTACTGTATCTCCTTTTCGCTATTGGAGGGGATTTTCCAATAAAGGTTGTCTCATTTACGACTTGTCAGCTCCTCATTCGTCCCATATTCCCAGCCTCAATGTGTTGATTCCGTCCAAGGAGTTTTTGCTAGAATACGCTTCGGTTGATCAGGCTATACAGTGTATTATCAATTTGGGGGGAGGAGCGTGGTAGTCAAAAGTTGATATATCGGACGCTTTCAAGCTTCTACCGATCAGGCCATCCCTATGGCAGTGGCATGGCATCAAATGGCAGGGCCGTTATTATTTTGCCACCAAGCTTACATTTGGGTCCAAGAGTAGCCCATGGTTGTTTGATTCTTTTGCGCAAGCCCTCTCTTGGATCCTCATGTACAAGGAGAACTGTCAGCATGTAATTCATTACCTTGACGACTTCCTACTGATTGAAGCTGCCGAAAGAGCCCCAGAAGACTTGCAGAATTTGGTGTCAACTTTCTAAGCTTTGCATGTTCCTCTGGCAGCTAAGAAGGTGGTAAGGCCAGGCAAGGCTCTCATTTTTTGAGTATAAAATTAGATACCCTGTTGATGCAAGCCAGTCTGCCAGCAGAGAATTTAGTCAGGATCAGGGAGCTGATCCATGATTTTGTGATCTCGCATGTGTGTTCTAAGTTGGAGTTGCAGTCACTCCTTGGGATGCTGAATTTTGCAATGAGGGTAATTCCTCAGGGTAGGTCCTTTGTTTCCCAACTGTTGGCATTGCTGCCTTCAGCTTCAGAGTCAGACTGCAGAATTAAGTTAGATCCCACAGCATTGGCAGACTTGGTAATGTGGGACAGGTTTCTCCATCATTGGAACGGCATTGCCATGTTTATTCCAGCGGCATCAGATTTTTCTCCTAGGGTAGTAATGGATGCTGCAGCATTTAAGGGTTTCACAGCAATTTTTGGTACTCAAAAATATACATATTTGGGGGGAACACCCTACCAAACGCATGGTACTGCTTGTAAAGACCAATAGACAAAAAACGCATATTACAGCGCACACATGATACATACTCCTACCAGGCTGTTTAAAAGCATCTAAACGTATATAGCAAAAAATGCAAAAAAACAGGGGTTTGGTCACACTAAATGGCCATGAAGTGCTTAAGCCCACTGACTGCTGCAAAGTACCCCGTTTTACCAGTGGGTCCTACACTAACCTTAGAGTGAATGCTCCTATCTCAAACCATGGAAGCCAACGCCTCTCTTTATGGGAGACCAGAGGACACATCCCATGGATCAGGTGGACACTGATTGGGGGTAATTAAGGAGGATGGGGTTCTCCAGCCCAAAAGGTCTGGTCAGGACTTCTCAGCATAAAAAAAAAATACATATTTGGGGGGAACACCCTACCAAACGCATGGTGCTGCTTGTGATGACCAATAGACAAAAAACGCATATTACAACGCACACATGATACATACTCCTACCAGGCTGTTTAAAAGCATCTAAACGTATATAGCAAAAAATGCAGAAATACGGGGGTTTGGTCACACTAAATGGCCATGAAGTGCTTAAGCCCACTGACTGCTGCAAAGTACCCCATTTTACCAGTGGGTCCTACATTAACCTTAGAGTGAATGCTCCTATCTCAAACCATGGAAGCCAACGCCTCTCTTTATAGGAGACCAGAGGACACATCCCATGGATCAGGTGGACACTGATTGGGGGTAATTAAGGAGGATGGGGTTCTCCAGCCCAAAAGGTCTGGTCAGGACCTCTCAGCATACAAAAAAATACATATTTGGGGAGAACACCCTACCAAACGCATGGTGCTGCTTGTAAAGACCAATAGACAAAAAACACATATTACAGCGCACACATGATACATACTCCTACCAGGCTGTTTAAAAGCATCTAAAGGTATATAGCAAAAAATGCAAAAATACGGGGGTTTGCTCACACTAAATGGCCATGAAGTGCTTAAGCCCACTGACTGCTGCAAAGTACCCCGTTTTACCAGTGGGTCCTACACTAACCTTAGAGTGAATGCTCCTATCTCAAACCATGGAATCCAACGCCTCTCTTTATGGGAGACCAGAGGACACATCCCATGGATCAGGTGGACACTGATTGGGGGTAATTAAGGAGGATGGGGTTCTCCAGCCCAAAAGGTCTGGTCAGGACCTCTCAGCATACAAAAATATACATATTTGGGGGAACACCCTACCAAACGCATGGTGCTTCTTGTAAAGACCAATAGACAAAAAACGCATATTACAGGTACTCATTGGCTGGCAGGGGCATGGTCAGAAGAGGTATGGACCATTCAGCGTTATTCAAAATCGACCCTATCGTTGCGGCAGCAAAAGTGTGGGGTCATTTGTGGACTGGTCATACAGTGGTGTTCTCAACAGACAACCAGGCAACGGCTGACATTATTAACAAGGGTAGATCCTGATCTTTAGCAATAATGTCATTTGTACGCAGGTTGATTTGGCTCTCTCTTCAATTCAAATTTCATATACAATGTATGTTTATTAACGGGGTGCAGAACACTGCAGCAGATGCCCTGTCTCGCTTTAACTTTGCATTGTTTTTCTGGCAGGTCCTCGAGGCAGATGCTCAGGCAACCCCCTGCCCAGGGTACTCCCAGTTGATGATGGACTAGATTCCCTCTGGGCTGGTGCCAGAGATTTAATCAACAGGTAATTGTCTGCTAATACCAAGGAGATCTTACAATAGTACTTGGAAGGCGTTCCAGGCATTTCAGTCCTTATACCCTAGGCTAGACCATTATAATATTCAGTATATTCTGGCGTTCATAGCACATTGCCATTCACAACTAAAGCTGTCACACAGTACCATTAAAACTTACTTGGCAGGCGTTCAACATTTCATATCTTTACAGTTCCCGGATAAGCCTTCATTATTTTTGGCTCATCTCATTAAGGCCGCTCTCAAGGGCATTCAGAAAAGCAGTTCTCCAGCAGAAGCAGGCAGGCTTCCCATCACAGGGCCTATTTTTCGGGGGATGGTTAACATGCTGGCCAGATCACGTTTTGGGGTGTTCCCTAGTTTAGTATTGAAAGCAGCCTTCCATTTGGCATTTTATGGTTTCTTAAGACCAGGAGAGTTCACATGTGCAGGTTATTAGTTCCGGCCTTTACTCATCAGGCAACTGACCAGGTTTAATGACCATTTCCAGTTACACTTGGAATCTTGCAAGACGCAACAGACAGGTGCATGTATAGACATAAGACTTTTCAAGACGGAGTCGGAATGGTGCCCTGTCAAGGTCCTGGATGATCTTATGGTACTCTTGGCAGACAAACCATGTGATAGCCCACTATTACCATTTCCCAGTTCAGCCCTCACTACCACACAATTTGTGAAACATTTTCGTACCCTTTTAGTTAGCTTAGGTCTAGATTCCAGGAGATATTCGGGACATTCCTTTAGGATAGGGGAAGCTTCCACAACTTCATGTCAAGGGGTCCCTGTCCACATTATAAAAAAATTAGGTAGATGAAGTTCAGCATGCTACTCCAGGTATATTCCAGAACCCTATGCCGAGATGTCATATGCTTTTGCTCATCTGCTGGAGTAGTTGTTAAGTATCAATAAAGTGTAATCTCTCCTTACTCCTACTGTCTTATTTTTGCCCCCTTTTAACCACTTGCCGACCGCCGATCGGCATCTGACGGCGGCAAAGTGGCTTGTTCCCGCAAATCGCCGTCCGGAGGCGCACCCGTGCGCTCACTGTGTCCAGGTGGGGCCAGGGAGTGGGTGCCGCGGCTTCGATTGCCGCCGGCTACCCGCGATGGCCCCCCCAGAGCGAGTGAGCGGAGGTCCGTGTATGTAAACACGGACCTCCGCTCTGTGTGAGGGGGAAGGGCTGTGATCACAGCCTTCCTGTACGTGAAGGCTGTGACCACTTCCCTTCCCCAGCTAGGCAAGCCCCCATACAGTTAGAGCAGGCCCAGGGAACATAGTTAACCCTTAGAGCGCCCCCTGCAGGTTAACCCCTTCACTGCCAATGGCATTTACACAGTAATCAGTGCATTTTTATAGCACTGATTGCTGTATAAATGCCAATGGTCCCAAAAAAGTGTCAAAATGGTCCGACATGTCCGCTGAAATATCGCAGTACCGCAAAAAATCGCAGATCGCCGCCATTATTAGTAAAAAATAAAAAAAAATAAAAACCCCAAAAATGAATTCTCATCATCCGTAAACGCGACCACTTTTGCGCAGACCAATCAATAAACGCCGATTGCGATTTTTTTTTTATTGCAAATATGAGGAAGAATATAAATCGGCCAAAAACGGTGAAAAAAATGTTTTTTTATATTTTTTTTTGGATTTGTATTTTAGGAAAAAGTAAGAAATTTAAAAACGGTGAAAGAAAATGTTTTTTTATATTTTTTTTTGGATTTGTATTTTAGGAAAAAGTAAGAAATTTGTTTTTTTTTGCAAAATTGTCACTCTTCTTTTGTTTATAGTGGCGATCAGAAATGATGCAGCGGTGATCAAATACCACCAAAAGAAAGCTCTATTTGTGGGAAAAAAAGAACGCAAATTTAGTTTGGGTACAACGTCGCACGACCGTGCAATTGTCAGTTAAAGCGACGCAGCGCCGAATCACAAAAAGGGCTCCGGTCCTAAAGCTGGAAATCCTTCCGGGGCTGAAGTGGTTAAGGAATACTGACCACGTGACCACAGCACACCTCAGGTCACATGTTTCACTAAATCTTTGTGTAGAATATGATACGACATGAAGAGATTCCGAGCACAAGTAGTAAGGCTGACCGCAGGTCAGCCGGTATTTGTGGGAGGAGTTGGCCACATATAACCTGGCCTCCTTCTCCCCTTGCTGCCCGGTCATTCCCGGGTGCTTTGTCCCACCCACCCTTACCCCTTTTGGCTTCATTTATTTTCTTAATTTTTCACTCCATTGGGTATGCCCCCTTTTTAGGCATACAGACCACATGACCACAGCACACCTCAGGTCACATGTTCCACTAAATCTTTGTGTAGAATACGATACGGCTAGAAGAGATTCCGAGCACAAAGAAAGAAAACAAATAATAAGTGTCTTAACTAGAGTTGAGCGAACACCTGGAAGTTCGGGTTCTGCTGGTCCGTCCGAACTTCGGGACAAAGTCCGGGTCCGGGTCCGGACGGAACCCGAACGATCGCACGGACAACGAACCCCATTGAAATCAATGGGGACCCGAACTTTTAGGCACAAAAATGGCTGTAGGAAAGTCCTGGAAAGCCCCAGAGGGCTGCAAAAGGAAGTAAAATGGGGGTAAGGGTAGGGCAAGCGCCCTACAAAAAAATGGGGACAGGGAAATAACTTTAAATATTTTTAAAAAAATAAAAACATAAAAAATGCAAAAATGGAGATGAATGTGGTTCATCTTCAAACTGTGTCTGAAAAGTATTAATTAACGGTAGAAGCCATATAACTGTTCTAAAATCATCTTCAAACTAGGGCAAGTGCCCTACAAATAAATG
>BLSH010549075.1:590198-601805 GCA_018402905.1 Glandirana rugosa
CAGACGTCAATTTCGTGTAGAACAAACAAAGTAAAGTTTAGGTAACATATACAGTCAGGTCCATAAATATTGGGACATCGACACAATTCTAATCTTTTTGGCTCTATACACCACCACAATGGATTTGAAATGAAACAAACAAGATGTGCTTTAACTGCAGACTTTCAGCTTTAATTTGAAGGTATTTACATCCAAATCAGGTGAACAGTGTAGGAATTACAACAGTTTGTATATGTGCCTCCCACTTTTTAAGGGACCAAAAGTTATGGGACAGATTAACAATCATAAATCAAACTTTCAGTTTTTAATACTTGGTTGTAAATCCTTTGCAGTCAATTACAGCCTGAAGTCTGGAACGCATAGACATCACCAGACGCTGGGTTTCATCCCTGGTGATGCTCTGCCAGGCCTCTACTGCAACTGTCTTTAGTTCCTGCTTGTTCTTGGGGCATTTTCCCTTCAGTTTTGTCTTCAGCAAGTAAAAGGCATGCTCAATCGGATTCAGGTCAGGTGATTGACTTTGCCATTGCATAACATTCCACTTCTTTCCCTTAAAAAACTCTTTGGTTGCTTTCGCAGTATGCTTCGGGTCATTGTCCACCTGCACTGTGAAGCGTCGTCCAATGAGTTCTGAAGCATTTGGCTGAATATGAGCAGATAATATTGCCCGAATTCACTTCAGAATTCATCCTGCTGCTTTTGTCAGCAGTCACATCATCAATAAATACAAGAGAACCAGTTCCATTGGCAGCCATACATGCCCACGCCATGACACTACCACCACCATGCTTCACTGATGAGGTGGTATGCTTTGGATCATGAGCAGTTCCTTTCCTTCTCCATACTCTTCCCTTCCCATCACTTTGGTACAAGTTGATCTTGGTCTCATCTGTCCATAGGATGTTGTTCCAGGACTGTGAAGGCTTTTTTAGATGTTGTTTGGCATCCACCACAGTTGTTTTTTACGTGGTTTTCCGGGTCTTTTGGTGGTGCTGAGCTCACTGGTTCATTCTTTCTGGATGTTCCAAACAGTTGATTTGGTCACACCTAATGTTTTGCTATCTCTCTGATGGGTTTGTTTTGTTTTTTCAGCCTAATGATGGCTTGCTTCACTGATAGTGACAGCTCTTTGGATCTTATATTGAGAGTTGACAGCAACAGATTCCAAATGCAAATAGCACACTTGAAATTAACTCTGGACCTTTTATCTGCTCCTTGTAAATGGGATAATGAGGGAATAACACACACCTGGCCATGGAACAGCTGAGCAGCCAATTGTCCCATTACTTTTGGTCCCTTAAAAAGTGGGAGGCACATATACAACGTGTTGTAATTCCCACAACGTTCACCTGATTTGGATATAAATACCCTCAAATTAAAGCTGAAAGTCTGCAGTTAAAGCACATCTTGTTCGTTTCATTTCAAATCCACTGTGGTGGTGTATATAGCCAAAAAAGTTTACAATTGTGTCGATGTCCCAATATTTATGGGCCCGACTGTACACATTGTATGCAGTAGCCAAAAATACCACCCTCCTCCCCAAGCAAAAATTCCTCTTTCATCCCTGCCCCTAGCAAAATGTTCCTGTCACGTTCCATGTAGCAGAGCCTGACTTGTAGAAGGAGACCTCTTATACAGACCCAACTCAAGGGCCACTGGTGTTATGACAGTGGCCACGAGAGCGCTGTGAGGTAAGAATGCCTGCAAGATCTTCCTTTGGTTGCAGAAATGTGTGGCAGGTGTGTCACCTGAGCTGGGCTGGATGGCTGAAGCAGCGGATGGCAACAGTAACAGCAGATGCAGGCACATAGCAGATGTAGGACCCACGTCACCAGGCACTATGCAGAGCAGGACAGACAGATAACTGGATGCAGTCAGACAAGCCAGGTTAGAAACTGAGGAACAGGTATAAGCATAAACAGCAGGCAGAGAATGGTCAATGTGCAGGCAGAGGTTGGCAAAAGGATATCAGGCAGATGGAAGATAGAACAAAGTCTTAATTGCAAGCCAAGGTCATGATAGGTGGAAAGCAAGCGTGGTCAGGATAAGCTGGGTCAAACACAAGAATCAAGCACAGATCACAGGAACAGGTATACGGTGTAAAGCTTCAGATCAGACAGCAATGCACTAGTACAGCTGTTGCCCTTATAAAGACCATTTGGCGCGAGCATTAAAAGAGAAGAATGGGTTTCTGTTTTTTTTCCCCCATTATACTTACCTAGATGGATGTTGCATCTTGCACCCGGCGCTTCTACACTGAGAACCAAGCCATTAAACACTGCCGATGGCTCGGTTTTCACAGATCCCCGAGCAGAGAGCTGCTGGCTGTCAATTAGCAGCTCTCCTCTCTGCTCCTCCATGTTTACTGGATCGCTGTGCTGTGGAGGGGCAAGGATTGGCCGTCTCAGAGGCTCGCTGAGAGGCTGAGATGGCTGACGGTCCAGGCACCTGGTGGATCCCGAATCTTGAAGTCGTGATGACACGTGCGGTGCCTGTCCCGATTCCTGTGACGTTAGCAGAGAGCGGACTTTAGTGCAAAACGTATTGCACTCCTGTGACCCATAGGAAAAGTATGGCCAAACAAACTCAGACCATACTTCTCCTTTTAATGTGCAGGTGCATAGGCATTAGCCTATGCCCAGCAAGACGGGCACCTGCAGAAGCACATCTGTGCATGTGTATCTACCTTTGCCTAGGAGCTTCCGCTGCACTATTGCCAGCACGTCCCTGACATTGCCCCCTCCTATCGGGCAGTCTCTAGATGCCCAGCAGGGTTTCCTTCTCTGGGTGGGCACGGAAGAAAGCACAAATTAGACCTTTTGCATGGACATTCAGTTCTGGTTGCCAGGAACTCTCTTCCGGACCATACCCTTTCTACTTAATCAGATACTACAATTGGTTCCTCCTTTTTCTGCAGTCTACAATAGCTTCCACCTCGTATTCCTCATCTCCATCTACAAGTACAGGTTCAGGTGGACCAGACCCTCTATCAGGAATGGGATCTAATACTACAGGCTTTAAAAACAAAACATGATATACAGGGTGTATTTTAAAAGAGCCTGGTAAAGATAGCTCATACGATACCTCGTTCAGTTTTCCCTTCACTGGAAATGGACCCACAAACGTGGGTGCAAGTTTCATTGATGGACATGCCAACCTGAGGTTTGCTGTAGATAGCCATGCTCGGTCACCCAACTTGAGGCTCGGTTCCCCTCTTCTCCTTTTGTCGAACACTTTTTTGTTATCAGCCTGTGCCTTAGTCACTACTTCTTGTAGTACTTTATTTTTGTGCTTAACCTCCCTGGCGGTATGACTGAGTCTGGAATTTATTGCTGAAAGCGGTAATGGTTTTCTGCATGGAGATATGGCGTTATGTACTATAGGCCTGCAATGGTTAGTATCCCTGGCGGTATGATTATGTCTGATTTTTGGTGCTGAAAGCGGTACAATTATTTTGCATTTATTCAATAATGTAATCAAACCAAAAACGCAGAAATTTGCTCAGTTGCAGAATTGTCGCTGTCGTCACTTTCAGTTTCTGATGATAAATTTCCCCAAAAATCAGTATCACTCAATTCTGCAAATGATTCTTATTTACTATCGCTGTTTTCTAGCTGATCAAAAACCACTTTTGACGCAAAGGGACACTTTTTGGTTGCTATGGACATCCTCATGTTTCCAGGCAGAAAGAATGACATTTATTATATAAAAGTGCATGCAGGGCTCTGGGCAAACCACTAGGGACAAAGGGGATGTGAAATGTTTTCATACAGTAATGTAATCTATAAGATTACAGTGTACTGTATGTACTGTGTGTGTTTCACTTTTTGAATTTCCCGCCGGTCTCCGCCCCCGTGCAACGCGACGCTCGCAGGGAACGGAGCCTGAGGCACACAGAGGCATCGGAGCGGCGGACACAGCCCGCAGACACGCTGACAACGCGGGAGGACATCGCTGGATCCAGGGGACAAGGTGAGTAGCGCTGCCTGGATCCAGCGATGCAAGCCCGAGTGTGGCTCGGGGTTACCGCTCTTGGTACTGAAAATCCACCCCGAGCCACACTCCGAATACCGCTAGGAAGGTTAAGAAAAACCCTTGTGCTCTGAACAGCTGGAACTGTACATTCTGGAATAAAGTCAGGCAGAAATGACAGATCAAAACAATAATTGGCAAAGAAAGGGGATTGTCCTGTGGCTGAATGTCTGGAGTTATTGTAAGCAAATTCTGTCAATGGTAATAATGACACCCAGTCAACCTGGACGCAGGATGTAAAAGATTGAATGTACTGTTCAAGTGTTAGGTTCGTTCTTTCTGTTTGTCCATTGGTTTGAGGGTGATAAGCTGAAGACAAGGATAATTCAATCTCCAGGACTTCACATAAAGCCCTCCAGAAACGTGACATGAATTGAACACATCTGTCAGGAAAAGTTTCACCAGCTGATCCAGTGCCGATGTCCAGTCTGATGATCTGGTGCCCGTTGTCCAGCCTGATGTGCCTCTGCCCACTGCCCAGCCTGATGTGCCTTTGCCCACTGCCCAGCCTGATGTGCCTCTGCCTGCTGCCAAGCTTTATGTGCCTCTGCCCACTGCCCAGCTTGATATGCCTCTGCTTGCTGCCCAGCCTAATATGCCTCTGCCCGCTGCCCAGCCTGATGTGCCTCTGCCCTCTGCCCAGCCTGATGTGCCTCTGCCCTCTGCCCAGCCTGATGTGCCTCTGTCCTCTGCCCAGCCTGATGTGCCTTTGCTCGCTGCCCAGCCCGATGTGCCTCTGCTCGCTACCCAGCCCGATGTGCCTCTGTTAGCTACCCAGCCTGAAGTGCCTCTGCCCACTGTCCAGAGTAATGATCTGGTCCCTGATGCCCAGCCTGCCTCTGGACATTTTGTGTCCAACAACCTGCCTGCCTCTAATGGTTCACTGCCCAATGACAAGTCTACCTTTTGAAGATCCTGCTTATCTTCTCCCTACCACACAGCCAAATTCTACTGACTATATGCCAGCTGCTGAGTTAGATTATTGTGCAAGGGCTAAGTGTCCACCTGTTGTTGGGTCTGAAAGCTCTGAACCCTCATGTGACTTATATGGATTACATGCTTGGCCAAAGATTCAGTTGACATTTGCCTCTGGCAGTGTGTTGCTCCTATGGCGCCCATGCCGGGTGGCCCAGACATACACTTGGTAACTAATGGCTGCATTTGCCTTCATGGTCCTGGCCATGGCAAGCTTCTAGGGAATGGCAGAGTAAGATCTGTGCCTTGCCATGATCCAGGAGCGGCTGCCACAGCTCCGGGTCTACTAGGGGACCCAGGTTGGGTAACCAGTGCCTCGGAAAGACCTAGTTGGCTTTTGATGTGCAGTGCAAGTCCTGGAAACCAGGCAAGCTATTTAGTTATGACAAGACACATCGGTGTCTGTATTACGGTATTGTCACATAACCCCAGGGTTAAGTTTGGAGATAACCTGTGGGACCCCAGCGTTGAGGTATCTGCTGTTTTGAAGGACTTGAGGTGTTAGGGGCACTTTACCTATGGATGGATCTTGGCAGTAGGGCATCTTGCTTGGAACCTGGCACTTCTTCAGCTTACAAAAAAATTCTTCTGTGGACTTATGTAACAAAAGACTGTTTGTTTTTTATGGATTTGTTCAGCTACTGTAGTTTGGAGCATCCTGAGGCCACTCCTTAGAGGGGGGTACTGTTTAGGAAAAGTCTCACCAGCTGGTGGTGCTGTGGCTCCCGGATCCACGGGCTGCAGTTCCAGTATCCACCAGCAGGTGTCAGTAAAGGGCTCACCTGTTGGTGGCACTGTGGCTCCTGGATACAGGGGCTGCAGTTCCAGTGCCCACCAGCAGGTGTCTCCCAGGAACCAGAAGCTCATGAGTCATCACCTGATGCTAGTTGCAGGAAGGATATTTAAACCCTGTCTGCCATGTGCTTAGGGCCTTGGTGTTTGGTCTCCATGTGCCCCTGACCTGTTATCCTGTATCTGTTTCTGGACCCCTGTCTTGCAGCCTGATCCCTTCCCACCAGCTCTCTCCATTATCTGTTCCCTGTCCCTGCCCTGTCTTGCAGCCAGCTCCCTCTGACTGATCTCCTGTGTATGACCCTGGCTCGGCTATGTTTACAGTTTGGCATTTCCCTATCCACTGTATATACTTTGTTTAGGCAGTTGTTCTTTGTGTGTCACTATTTTGTGATTTGGCTTGTTTTACACGGTTTGCTATGCTGGAGGTGTGTTTACATCTTTATCCACTTATCTTTTAAATAAATTATATTATTTTACAATACTTGTGCCTGGCATTCTCTGTTGCAGTTTACACATCTCTGGTCACACCAGTTGATGACAACCTCAATTGGATACAATGTTTGCAGGAACTTGTGCAGCCTCATAATCTCTTTATTAAACACTCGGGCTGTTTCTATAGCAGAGGGTGTGTTTTTCAGAGGCAAAAAGGGGGCCATCTTAGATAGCCAATCCACCACTACGAAGATTGCCATGCATCCTTCAGAAGGTGGAAGTTCTACTATGAAATCCATAGATATCATTTTCCATGGCAAAGGTTTGCGCAAACCCCAAGCTCTGCTTCTTGCTGTTTTACTTTGGGTACAAATAGCACATGAGTTCACATATCTTACAGAATCCTTCCAGGTCAGGCCACCAAAATGTGCGTCATTCCAAATCAAGAGTCTTATGGATCCCAAACTGGCCTGCCAAAGGATGATCATGAAGAAGCTTTAAAACAGCCACCAGTACATTTTATGCACAAAAATCTGGTCCCCCCGCCATAGAAATCCCACTTTAGGTACCAATGTTATTCCAGGAGGGCAAGAGATGCCCATTGAAGCTTGCTTAATCTGTGTAAGAAGATCAGTTTGTAATAACAGGAAGTTACCTGCAGACAAAATGATATCTGGGATAGATGCTTCTTTGGGATTACCATACATACGGGATAGGGCATCCGGCTTAACATTCTTTGATCCAGGTCAGTAGGTTATGTGATACACAAATCTCGTGAAGAATAGTACCCATCGAGCTTGTCGTGGCTTTAGCCGCTTGGCAGACCTTAAGTATTCAAGATTCTTATGATCAGTATATATCAATATGGGATGTGTTGCACCTTCCAACATGTGCCTCCATTCCTCTAGGGCTGCTTTGATGGCAAGTAGTTACTGATCCCCCACACATTGTAATTTTTCTCCGCAGGGGGAAAGTTTGCATGAGAAGAAGGCCACAGGATGCATTACATCTTTAAAGTGATAGTAAAGGTTTTTTTTTTTTAAATAACAGACATGTCTATACTTACCCCCTCTGTGCAAGGGTTTTGCAGAGTGGCCCTGAACCTCCTCTTCTGGGGTCCCTCGTTGGCGCTCCTCCTCCGCTTTGAATGCCCCCGCGGAAAGCAGCTTTCCTTGGGGATACTCGTGCAGACGCGCTCCCGAGTCCTGCTGGTGCATCCATTGACACAGATAGCAGGACTCTGCTGCAACCCCTGGCTCTCAAGCCACTGAATTTGATTGACAGGAGCGGGAGCCAATGGTTCCCACTGCTATCAATCTATCCGATGAGGACCCGAGACAGCGGCTGGAGCTGCTGGGCCCATTCTCGTTGCTGGAACGATCGGGTTCAGGTAAGTAAAAAGGGGGCTCTGGGGAGCAGCAGCACAACAGAAGGTTTTTCACCTTAATGCATAGAATGTATTAAGGTAAAAAACTTGGAGACTTTGCAACTCCTTTAAGACCCCGGCATTGCGGGACAACTGCCCCTACTGCAATTTCCGATGCATCTTTTTCCAATATATACGGCAAAGATGAGTCAGGATGATGGATGGGGGCTGAAGTGAAAAGTTTCTTCAGACTCTCAAATGCATCTTGTGCCTCAGGATTCCAGCAGAATCACAGGTTTTGTTTAGTTAGTTTTGTGATAGGAGTGATGATGGTGGAGAATCCAATAACAAATCTCCAGTAGAAGTTTGCAAATCCCAGAAAGCGTTGCACACCCGTCTTCTCTGTGGGTACAGGCCAGTCTAATATAGGAGACACTTTTTGAGAGTCCATCTTAATTCCTGCTGTGGAAATCACCAAGCCCCAGAATTGGATTATCTTCCACTCATATTCACACTTCTCAGGTTTAGCATATAGTCAGTGTTGGCAGAGCCAGCATAGAACACTCTTGACATGTCCTCGGTGCAGATCAAGGAATACACAAATAATCAGGATGTCATCAAAGTACACCATTAATGAAAATGTCCAGAAAGTCTCTGAATACATCATTAATGAAGCGCTGAAAGGTGGCAGGAGCATTACAGAAGCCGAAGGGCATGACCAGATACTTACTCAAAGTGGCCAAGTCTGGTACGAAAAGCTGTTTTTCACTGATCACCTTCTCGGATACGGACCAAATTATAGGCCCCTCACCAGTCCAACTTAGTAAAGATAGTTGCGGATCTTAACGTTTGGAACGGTTCGGGTACAAGATGTAGTGGATAGCGGTTCTTTACCGTAATCTTATTAAGTTCCCGATAATCCAAACATGGACTCAAAGAGTGGTCTTTCTTCTCAACAAAAAATATTCCTGCTTCTGCTGGAGAAGTAGATGAGTGGATAATCCCTTTCTTTAGGTTTTTGTTGACATATTCCTTCAGAACTTCCTGTTCTCTTTCTGAAAGTGGGAAAATTCTCCCGAAGGGAATCTCGACCCCAGGAAGCAATTCAATCGGGCAGTCGATGAGGAGGGAGAGTGTCAGCCCCCTGCTGGCTAAAGACATCAAGATATTCATGATAGAACTCCGGCACAATTTGACACATCTCCTGATCTGAGTCAATGCATAACAGGGTCATAGAAGCATCTAGAGGTTCTGGTAAACAATGTTCTCGACAATAGTGAGATTGAAAACTGACTTTTCCAGTAACCCAATCGATTTGTGGATTGTGGGCTTGCAGCCAGGGTAGGTCCAAGACAACGGAGAATAATGGGGATGTAATGGCATCAAGGCATAACAGTTCTTTATTAGGGATGGGCCCAATGTTCGAGTCAAATATAAGCCGCCAAATTTAGAACATTATGGGGCGTTCACGGCAAATTCGAGCGCCGCTGAATGTCCCATAATGCAGTGCGAGATCGTGGGGAAATGACACCCGCTGATTGGCCAAAGCATGCACATGACCTGCATGTTTTGGCCAATCACAGTGCACTCTGCTGTGAGAGCCATGATTGGCCAAAGACAGGGTGCCTTTGGCCAATTATGGCTCAGGGGTCTGATGCCCCACACTATATAAGGCCCCTTGAACAGTGGTTGTATGTAGTGTGTGAAAGTGGAGCTAGCAGCTAGTTTAGCTAGGTTAGTTAGTGGCGTATATTCAGTGTAGTATGTAGATACAGTGTAGAGTGTGTGTGTGTGTGTGTGTGTATATCTCACAAATGTGAATTCACCCCTCACATTTTTGTAAATATTTTATTTTAACTTTTCATGTGACAACACTGAAGAAATTACACTTTGCTACAATGTAAAGTAGTGAGTGTACAGCTTGTCTAACAGTGTAAATTTGCTGTCCCCTCAAAATAACTCAACACACAGCCATTAATGTCTAAACCACTGGCAAAATTGAGTACACCCCTAAGTGAAAATGTCCAAATTGAGCCCAAAGTGTCAATATTTTGTGTTGCCACCATTATTTCCCAGCATTGCCTTAACCCTCTTGGGCATGGACTTCACCAGAGCTCCACAGGTTGCCACTGGAATCCTCTTCCACTCCTCCATGACGACATCACAGAGCTGGTGGATGATAGAGACCATGCGCTCCTCCACCTTCCATTTTGAGGATGCCCCACAGATGTTCAATAGGGTTTAGGTCTGGAGACATGCTTGGCCAGTCCTTCACCTTTAACCTCAGCCTCTTTAGCAAGGCAGTGGTTGTCTTGGATGTGTGTTTGGGGTCATTATCATGTTGTAATACCGCCCTACGGCCCATTCTCCGAAAGGAGGGGGTCATGCTCTGCTTCAGTATGTCACAGTACATGTTGGCATTCATGATTCCCTCAATGAACTGTAGCTCCCCAGTGCCAGCAGCACTCATGCAGCCCCAGACCATGACACCCCCACCACCATGCAAAACTGTAGGCAAGACATGCTTGTCTTTGTACTCCTCACCTGGTTGCCATCACACACACTTGACACCATCTGAACCAAATAAGTTTATCTTGGTCTCATCAGACCACAGGACATGGTTCCAGTAATCCATGTACTTAGTTTACTTTTCTTCAGCAAACTATTTGCTGGCTTTCTTGTGCCTCATCTTCAAAAGAGGCTTCCTTCTGGGATGACAGCCATGCAGACCAATTTGATGCAGTGTGCGGCGTATGGTCTGAGCACTGACAGACTGACCCCCACCCCTTCAACCTCTGCAGCAATGCTGGCAGCACTCATACGACTATTTCCCAAAGACAGCCTCTGTATATAACACTGAGCATGTGCACTCAACTTCTTTGGTCGACCATGGTGAGGCGCTGTTCTGAGTAGAACCTGTCCTGTTAAACCGCTGTATGGTATTGGCCACCATGCTGAAGCTCAGTTTCAGGGTCTTAGAAATCTTCTTATAGCCTATGCAATCTTTATGTAGAGCATGAGGTGCCATGTTGAACTTCCAGTGACTAGTATAAGAGACACACCTGCTCCCATTCACACCTGAGACCTTGTAACACTAACGAGTCACATGACACCGAGGAGGGAAAATGGCTAATTGGGTTTAATTTGGACATTTTCACTTAGGGGTGTACTCACTTTTGTTGCCAGCGGTTTAGACATTAATGGCTGTGTGTTGAGTTATTTTGAGGGGACAGCAAATTTACACTGTTATACAAGCTGTACACTCACTACTTGTAAACTAAGTGTATGGGACTACAAATTTACAGGGGACAATATTTTCCCACTGACATCAGTGTATGTAGGATTTACATTTACTAGACATGTGCAGAATGAAAAAATTCGTTTAGTTTAGTTTAGTTTCGATTCGTTATTTAACTAAATTAGTTTAGTTAAATTAGTTGCATTCATTACATTCGTTTTTGGGATTAGTTTCGTTTCGTATTCGAATTCGAAAAAATTCGACCAAATTCGAAAAAACGGCCGCATTCGAAAAAAAATCGACCACATTCGAAAAAATTCTACTGCATTCGAAATAAATTCTACCGCATTCGAAAAAATTCTACCGGATTCGAAAACATTCAAAATTCGAATTTCGGAAGATTGTATATTTCTTATATTATATATTGTTAGAAGGCTTTAAGCTTAAAACTTACAAAAGCTTAGGCCATCTTAAAAAAGCTTACGCCATCTTAAATAAAGCTTACGTCATCTTAAAAAAGCTTACACCAGCTAAAAAAAAGCTTACGCCGGCAAAAAAGCTTAAACCAGCTTAAAAAAGCTTAAGCTTATGCTTTGCTTTGATTAGGGTTTTTGCTTACATTACTTACGTTGATTAAATTGATTTGATTAAATCAATTTATTGCTTAGCTTTGATTTGATTTGATTTGCTTAAAAAAGTAAGACGTGTACAGATCATTTACATTTAGGATGTATGTGACTACAGTCACCCTTTTATAACAGGGGACATT
>BLSH010549075.1:612944-629852 GCA_018402905.1 Glandirana rugosa
GGGGCAGTTTGCAGCCAGTGACAAAAAGGTGGGGGCAGTTTGCAGCCAGTGACACAGGTGGGGACAGTTTGCAGCCAGTGACACAGGTGGGGGCAGTTTGCAGCTAGGGACATAGGTGGGGGCAGTTTGCAGCCAGTGACACAGGTGGGGGCAGTTTGCAGCCAGTGACACAGGTGGGGGTAGTTTGCAGCCAGTGACACAGGTGGGGGCAGTTTGCAGCCAGTGACAAAGGTGGGGCAGTTTGCAGCCAGGGACACAGGTGGGGGAAGTTTGCAGCCAGTGACACCGCATTTACCCCATCCAGCAGGCAGGATTGTTGCAGAGATGTGTCTGCAGAGTTCGGCACATGGAGAGCGGCTGTCCCCCCTCGTTGGTCCCCGGGCGGTCATGGTCTCTGTGGGAGTCACCTCTGCTGCCACAGTGACCCGCCCCAGGGCTCCGCATCCGGGTTGTAGACTTAATTGCAGGTAAAGAAGCTGTGGTAGAACATGCAGATGCAGCCAAGGACTGCACCCGCTCCTCCAACTGAATGTAGCCTTCCTGCAGGGACTTGATCGCTTGAGTGAAGGCGGCCAGGTGTGGGCAGATATCATCCATTGGAGAGGTCCCTCTTGCAGGCTCCGACATGGCTGTCTAATACAGTCACATACTTTGTAGCAGAGCCTGACGTGTCAAGGGAGACCTCTCGTACACCCCCTTGCTCAAGGGCAATTGGTGTTGTGACAGTGGGCGTGAGAGCGCGGTGAGGTAAGATTGCTAGCAAGATCTTCCACTGGTTGCAGAAGTGTGTGGCATGTGTGTCACCTGAGCTGGGCTGGATGGCTGAAGCAGCGGATGGCAACAGGAACGGCAGATGCGGGCACACAGCAGATATAGGACCAGCGTCACCAGGCACTATGCAGAGCAGGACAGACAGATAACTGGATGTAGAGTCACACAAGCCAGGTTAGCAACGGAGGATCAGGTATAACCATAAACAGCAGGCAGAGAGTGGTCAATATGCAGACAGAGGTTATAAACAGGATATCAGGCATATGGAAGATATAACAAAGTCTTAATGGCAAGCCCAGGTCATGATAGGTGTAGAGCAAGCACGGTCAGGATAAGCTGGGTCAAACACAGGAATCAAGCAAGATCACAGGAACAGGTATACAGGGTAAAGCTGCAGATCAGTCAGCAATGCACTAGTGCAGCTGCTGCCCTTAGGCCATTTGGCACCAGCATTAATCGCTAACAGGCACACACATAGGTGTTAGCCTATGCCCATCAAGATGGGCACCTGCTGGAGCACACCACCAATAAAAACCACCCTCATTTTCTGCAAAACTATCCCCAGTCCCACCCCCCCCCCCCACCTTTCTCTGCACCACACATATAGCAGTGCCCAAGAGTGAGGAGAAGGAGAGTTTTCCTAGGCTCTGTGCCACCACTATATAGTACAGTCTGCATCTGAGGTGTGACAAGGCTGCTGTGGTGCTGTGCAGGTAATGTGCATCTGAAGTGGAGGGGTGTTGTCAGGATCAGTGCCAGCATTAAGTCTGTCTCCCTTGGCCTCCCACTGTCTTCATGCACTTCAGACCCCGTCACACAGTAAGAAATTTCCATCCACTAACTGCAATGCATCCCTCGTGCATCATTTTCTCGGGTCTCGCCCCCTCAACTTGTCATGGCGGTCTAATCTATTCAACTCCTAGTCACATCCCTTTATAATCCCCTAGTGTACAGGGGGAGGGGGAAGTGTGTACATGAAGGGGGCACTGTGTATGGGTAAAAGGGGACAGTGTCTGCAGGAAGGGGGGCAGTGAGTAGAGCTAAAGGGGGCAGTGTACAGGAAGGAGAGGTAATGTGTAGGCTTAAAGGGGGTAGTGTGTTTAGGAAGGGGGACACTGTGTATGGTTAAAGGGGGGCAGTGTGTACAGGAAAAGGGTCATGTAGAGTTAAAGGGGGACAGTGTGTAGAGAGGGCAGGACAATGAGTGCAGGGGATGCATTTAATTTTGGATAATTCCCAGTCTTTGTTTATATCATGATTTCAGTCAGACTATTAAGCCATTCTTAATATTTAGTGTTATTTAACTACACCCATTTTTTACTGCCATGCATATAGCAGGTTACCTTAAAGTGTCCCTCACTCTCAAGTTCAAAAGTTGGGACTTTTTTGGATTTTTAAAGGATAAGTTCACCTTTAGGAGCATGTTACATGTTACACCCATATTCAGGGTGTGATATATAACATGCTCCTATATACCCACCTCCTGCCGCCAGTGCTCCCCTATCTGTGACCGCAGAGAGGGGATGTTCTCTCCGAACCCACTGTCTCAAATTTAATAACAGCATGGCCATTCGAGGCTCTGCCCACATGGCCGCATTATTCAATCACAGTTTCCTGTGAATGAATAGACGTCAGGCACCAGCTGCCATTGTGGCTGATGACTTGTAGCTCTCAATTAACTGTGTGGGACTGGTGAGTGCTCTCGTAGTCTATTAATTCTTCCTGCAGTTCAGTAACTGCCTGCCTTTATTGGAGGTGCGGGCAGTGTACTGAGAGTCTGTAGGTTCCTGGCATTGCACCTGTGACTTGCTGATAATGGGTGCAATGCTTTACAGCTGCCATGTAAAAAAATAATATATGCAATAAAAAGAGGTGCATTTGCTACTATTTTTACAAAAGGTGAACTTATGTTTTAAAACACCTGTCTTCTGTTCCCTAATGCTGGGTCATTTCTCCAACCAGGTGCAGCATGGAAGTTTTAGTTCACCTCACCTGCCATCTGCCCAAGGACAGTGAGGGGAAGCAGGGAATGCATAAACCCACTCCCTCATTACTAACTTCATTGGGGGGGGGTGCAAAATACAACTTTGTCCATGTATATAAAACATCGGCCTTGGGCGCAGTCCTAACACCACCCAAATTGGTTTTACCTGGGGTAGACCAATCACCTTGAATCAGTGTATTTTACAAAATGCGGGGTAAACATCTGGCATGATTAGAAATATCAATGGTAATTTAGAGATTTAGTCCACTTTGAATAAATCTGGTGAAATGAGTGGACTGAATTGTTAAAACCCAGGTAAAAACGTGGTGAACTGATTGTTTCCAGCATTCATACATTAGGGCCATTTAATTCTGACTGCAAAATGGGCAATACAGAAAAAGACCTGCAAATATACAGTATATTTAATGTATCACACAATTACATTTTGTACCTATTTAGAGCAAATATTCATCATAAATACTAAGACTACTTTTTTTTCTGATTGTATTTATCTTTCAGTTGATGCCTGTCCATCATATTCAGTATCTCATAACAGCAATGTATCAATTACATGCATAGTGTCCCATGTTTTAAGTAACAGACATATTATATTGGTGTGGGCTAAAATGAATGGATATGCGTTTGTCGCTGTAAAGACGCATAACGTACCGCCTCAGTCAAAGCAAATCACCCTAAAGATAGCACACATCAATGAATACTCATTAAAATGGACTTGTTTGATATTCAGTAAAGATCAGTTACTGGCTTGGGCCTCACTCACACTGAAATATATTACACCTACAGAAAGCCACCCAAGGGTAATCAACTCAACTCCAATAGTCCAAGGTATGTGTCTATAATGCAAAACTCTAAAGTGGTAAAGTAAATCTAAAACCAACATTTGTTCTTTCATTTTATATAGAGTTTGAAAGGGATAGAACTTCTGCTAGGTCTGTTTTATGTCCTGTGTCCTTGTTTAGGAGATAATTCTCCTGATGACCATTGTTGCGGCAACAGAAAGTGATGCAAATTCCTTTCCGGACACTTGTTCTGGTGACAACTGTGGAGGGCAATCATTGCTCACTTCCTGAATATTGGTAAGTATATTGCGCTATGTGTGGTCAGAAGTTATAAAGAGGGAACAACCAAACAAAATTGTAGTGAAAGTATAAATGCCAATATAGTGTAGCGCTCTCAAAAAATCTCAAAAGTAAAAAGTGAAAACCAAATATAAAGCAAAACAAGATATTTGGGAGAATTCAATCTCACCACTGTATCACACATGCATTTTAAATAATATATATCTTATATAAATCAGCAATCAAGAATGAAAAGTGCTAGTGCAAAAAGGTTAGAGTGTTGTGATGATCAACATATAAAATCCAATTGTCAAAGTTCATGAATAGCAATAATAATTTAAGTAAAAGTTTGTGAGTGTCTTCACGTGTTCAAAGGAAGACGTATTGAAAAGAAGACCTTTAGTGATTACTTGATTTTCATCCAATGCCAAATAAATGCGCTTACCAGATAGTAGTTATATTCAAGCCTGAATATAATATGGAGTCACAGAGCCAAGGGATGTTTTTTGCCTTTAGAGGTCCACAGGAGGGCGATGTAGTGTCCCGGATGAAGACCGATACCACTCAATTGGATCCTCACTCTGATATTCTCCAAAGGGGTGCATTTTACATGAAATAAAAGCCTCACATGGTGTAAAATCCTTGAGGATATGCTTTATTTAAAAGATATTGCACTTACATGTAAACATGTGGATTTGAGCTCAGAATAAAATGGTTAGCCGGCATAGGATAAAGCACATTGGTATGGGGTCGGCAACTCTCGACACGTTTCGTCCTCTAAGGACTTCTGACTTTTCTGACCCACGTAATCATTTTGGGTTTGTGAAGGTATCAAAACTAGTGTGTCATTATAACAGCCAGGCAACTAGCATTTTCAGAAGGATGCCAGAAATGGTAAAACCCATATTTCTCTTCATAGACTTTAAAGGTGTTTGAATGTTTGCACAAATTTTTTGACTGTTCGCATGTTTAGGTGCGAACCGAATGGGGGGGGGGGGGGTGTTTGGCCTATCCCTAGTATCCAGTTATATTTTGTGCATTTATGAATGCATCCAGCTCTTCCAATCTACCAAGCTGGTCAGACCTAATTCCTGAAGGCGTTTATTCCACATTTTTACAGCTCTTACTGTAAAGAAGCCTTTCTGTATGTGAGGGTTAAATCTTTCCCTCCAGATGCAAAGAGTACCCCTTTGTCCTCAGTAATGACCTGAAAGTGAATAACTCTACATCAAGTTCACTATATGGGCTGATTATGTATTTACACATTGTAATCACATTCCACCTTCAAACTCTTCAAAAACAGAGAATAAATGCAGTTCAGCTAATCTTTCCTCAGAGCTGAGTGTCTCTTATCAGTTTGGTTGTCCTTCTCTGCATTTTCTCTAGTTCTCCGATATTCTTTTTTATGAACTGGAGCCCAAAACTGAACTGCATATTCCAGATGAGGTCTTACTAATAAAGTTCCTAAATGATGTAATAATATATTTTTCACACACTTGACAAAAAGCATGGGCCAGAGACTAACCATGTTGTAAAAAGCAGTGCATTGCATTGATTTATTGGTGTTAGGGACAGATACAGAAAATTTGTATTCAAGTGCTGCATTGTGAGTCTATGCAAACGACCCAGCACTTGCACATTACATAAATAGTCATTTCTTTTTATGTATTTCTTTATTTCATCACACAGTATGTTGTTAAGCTTCGGAAAGAGCACTTTGATTTTATTATATTGTCAGTTTAAATGCAAATAATGCTAAGCAGAATTCTCATTTATTATACATATTTATCTTTATATCTGCTTACCTTAAATAGCTAAAAGTATGCACAGAGAGAATAGATGAACAATGAATGACATTGTTATTGATTTGAGTATCTGCTGCTTAAGGCTCTTTCACACAAGTGGAGCCCGTTTTGACGTGCTCCGCTGCTCAGCGGGGATCCATCCATGGATCCCCGCTGAGCCGTGCAGAGACTACTTGCAGAGACTGACCTGCAAGAGCTCCATTCTCCTCTATGGAGAATCGGATGAACACGGACCGTCTGTCCGTGTTCATCCCTTCCGCCAGGCGGATGGAAAATAGGGCTTGCATCCGTCTGTTTCTGGCGGATCAGAGCAGATCGGGTGTCAGCGGACACTCCATAGAAGTACATGGAGCATCTGTTTGGGTCTGCCTGAAAAACGGACAGGCGGACCCAAACGATCCGTGTGTGTGAAAGAGACCTAAGGCCTCATACACACGGACGTTTCTTAAAAAAATAAACAAAACGTCGGGCCTGACATCAAGGAAACAAAATTGGCGTTTTTCGGCGTTATGCATCAGCGTTAATGAGCGTTAGTGAGCGTTAGTGACCATCGGCGTCAATAGACGTTTTTTTAAAAAAAATTATCCCTCTGCTGTTTTTCAACCTAAAAACATTGGCGTCAAACGCCGGTTAAGGCCGGTACGGCGTTAGTTGCCATTAGTGAGTGTTTTGCGGCATCGGCGTCAAAGGCCAAAACGTTACAGCCTCAGAATGCGCTGGCCGTGGGTTCTAGTTTCAGCTCACTAACGCCGATGCCATCTACAGCTCAAAAATGTGGGCGTTTTTATGGGGCCATTGACTAACATGGAGAGCTGCAAAAAATGCCAGAAAACACCGGCATCAAAAAGCGTCCGTGTGTATGAGGCCTAAACCATCCCAAACATATCACATACAGCTGTTACAACAGGATGAAGAAGATTGTAGAACAAGGATATTGTTTTGTTTCACATGCAGTGATGATCTATGTGTACCAAGATCCCACTAACATACCTATTGGAAGTCATTGTCATGCATGATGAAGCCATTGCTTTATATTACCAGTATATTTCTTGAAACAAAATCGATTATCCGAAGCTATGGATGGCAAGTGGAAGTTTGTTATCCTACTGGGACAGATTTTCAACAAGATTTTATTCTCCAGGATATCCTGTTTTTACTTACAGGAATAGTGAGCAAAAAAATAAAAGGAAAATATTTAAAATATATTTTTAATTTTTTTTTAAAGCATGTTTACATACACTGTATTGTCAAAAGTATTGTGACACCTGCCTTTACATGCATATGAACTTGGGAATGATTGACTATTCTTCCAGAAGCACATTTGTGAGGTCAGGCACTGCTGTTGAACGAGAAGGCCTTGCTCACAGTCTCCTCTATAATTCATCCCAAAGGTGTCTTATCGGGTTGAGGTCAGGACTCTGTGCAGGTCAGTCAAGTTCCTCCACCCCAAACTCTCTCATCCATGTCTTTATGGACCATGCTTTGTGCACTGGTCCAAATCATTTGGCAGAGGGGGGATAATGGTGTGGGGTTGTTTTTCAGGGGTTGGGCTTGTCCCCTTAGTTCCAGTGAAGGGAAGTTCCAAGACATAATAAGACATTTTGAACAATTTCATGCTCCCAACTGTGAGAACAGTTTTGGGGATGGTCCCTTCCTGTTCTGACATGACTGCACACCAGTGCACGAAGACATGGATGAACGAATTTGTGGTGGAGGAACTTGACTGACCTGCACAGTCAAGGCCAAATCCTGACCTCAACCCGATAGAACACCTTTGGGATGAATTAGAGCGGAGACTGCGAGCCAGGCCTTCTTGTCCAACATCAGTGCCTGACTTCACAAATGTGCTTCTGGAAGAATGGTCAAACATTCCCATAGACACTCTTAAACCTTGTGGACAGCCTTCCCAGAAGGGTTGAAGCTATTATAACTGCAAAGGGTGGGTCAACTCATGTCTCAGTGGGATAATATCAGATGACAATCGCCGGGGTGCTCTTTGAAGTCGGGCAACCATTTTTGGTGCTTCATTAACTGATTATGGAAGCGAGATAACCTCTATAAAATACGAGGTCCCTTGTATCCCATAGGAACAAAGCTACTTGGCCTCTGGGCGGTGGATGACCTTTGCGGGCGGCCTTCTCCTCTCAACCATCCTAATTGAGGACTGATGCGGTTATATTCCTGCAACTTTACATTGACTTTGGGAAGATGTGAGCTGAGGGTTGGGGTTTGGGGGGAGGGAGGGGAATGGGGAATTGGACTGCCTTCGTATAGATAGTAGTTGATGTTAGCAAGAGTTAATGTTCAATGTTTGGGACCCTGTGAGATCCAAGCGGGTCACAGCAAATTCCACTTATACTGTTTGTCCGTATATTTAAATTCAATAAAAAAGGATTTAAAAAAAAAAAAGGGTGGGTCAACTCAATATTGAACCCTACAGACTAAGACTGGGATGCCATTAAAGTTTATGTGTGTGTAAAGGCAGGCATCACAATACTTTTGACAATATAATGTATTTCCTGAATAAAATTTAAGGATTAAAGTTTATGGATGATTCATCTGAATGATAATATTATGCAGAGATTTGTTTCTACATACTGAATCCAGGATCTTGAAACTGAATCATCTCTATACCACCCCTGCAATGTCTAGTGTGCTTAATGAAAGTAAGCAAACATTTTTTTTATTTTTTTGGGTTCATTTGATTACTGCATTTAATATCACACAGTGTATTACAGACAACATTAAACCGCTCACCCATATCCCTATCTCAGTGGAACATATATAATGTTTTTACCTGTCATACAAACACACACGACCTTAAGCAATTTGGGCAAAGGCCTGTAAAAGGGCTTGTGTATGGTCAGGTGATGGAATCAAACTGTGCAAGTCTCCAGCCCGCTTTTCTGTTGGATAGGACAGCTAACCACC
This sequence comes from Glandirana rugosa, assembly GCA_018402905.1. Classification (NCBI taxonomy): domain Eukaryota; kingdom Metazoa; phylum Chordata; class Amphibia; order Anura; family Ranidae; genus Glandirana; species Glandirana rugosa. The sequence continues at coordinate 621,515 of BLSH010549075.1, forward strand.
TGCTCTAGGTGGAGCCCTTCACCATATTGGGTCACAGTCTTGGCTGTAGGCACAACATTCCAGGACATGGACCTAAATATCTGAGAAAAAATGACTTCCCATGCAAAATCCATTTTTTTACTTTGCCGTAATTTTGCAAGATTTCCATGACATCTTACATCACATTTGATATACTAGCTGAAATATTTGGCATAGAATGCTATACACAGGCGTAGACATTCAGTAGCTTTCATTTAGGCACAGAACGCCAACATATAATTCGTAAGCCTTCTTCCCTTTCCCCGTATCTCACTAGGCCCCTCTGACACTGGCATATATATGGGCACTATCTCACCCATTACATCAACTAGAGCAGTGGTTCTCAACTCCTGTCCTCGGGACCCACTAACAGGCCAGGTTTGCAGGATAACTGAAATACATCACAGGTGATATAATTTGCTGCTCAGTGATTGCAGTATTCTAGTCTGCATCTCCCCAAGGTAATACTTAAAATCAGGTCTGTTGGTGGGTCCTGAGGACAGGAGTTGAGAACCACTGAACTAGAGGAAGGTTTTCTCTAAAAGGGGCCTAACACCCAACTATCACTAACCCTCTTATTGTACTATATTTGGAGCAGAGCCACCTAGTGGCAAGCAGGCTAACTGCATCTGTCTACAGACCTGTTAAGCTTAAATGCCTGCAAAAAGTTTAGAGCCTTTACTTGCCAGGGAGGATTGAGCTGGGGACAAATGTAGGCAACTGCTACCAGGGTCAGTACTAAAAATATATGTTAGGCTATTAGCCGATTCAAACATCAATGTGGGACCCATGACACATGCTGGGTATTATATAGTTACTTGCTCCCCATCTAGCTGTGGGTAGTCTTTTAGAAACCAACATCCTTCAGGGCTCTTAGATGATGTGTGAACAAAAAAAAAGCTTATACTTGAAGATATGAAATGATGTGTCAGAAACAATGATATACAATATACACACTATATTGTCAAAAGTATTTGGATACCTGCCTTTACACGCAATATTGAGTGGACTTATCTTTTACAGCTATAACAGCTTTAACTCTTCTGGGAAGACTGTCCACAAGGTTTAGGAGTGTGTCTGTGGGAATGTTTGACGATTCTTCCAGAAGTACATTTGTGAGGTCAGGCACTGATGTTGGATGAGAAGGCCTGGCTCACAGTCTTCACTCTAATTCATCCCAAAGGTGTTCTATCGGGGTGGGGTCAGGACTCTGTGCAGACCAGTCAAATTCCTCCACCCCAACCTCCCTCATCCATGTCTTTATGGACCTTGCTTTGTGCACTGGTGCACAGTCATGTTGGAACAGGAAGGGATCGTCCCCAAGCTGTTCCCACAAAGTTGGAAGCATGAAATTGTCCAAAATGTCTTGGTATGCTGACGCCTTAAGAGTTCCCTTCACTGGAACTAAGGGGCCAAGCCCAACCCCTGAAAAACAACCCCGCACCATAATCCCCCCTCCACCAAATGATTTGGACCAGTTCACAAAGCAAGGTAAAGCCTGTAGAGCTGCAAAGGGTGGGCCAACTCAATATTGAACCCTACGGATGAAGACTGGGATGCCATCGTTCATGTGCATGTAAAGGCAGGTGTCCCAATACTTTTTACAATATAGTGTATATTCTATACACACCCACCAAGGTTAATGTATATATTCTTTGGTTTATATATTATTATTTTGTTTGCACTCCTAATTGCGTTTGCATACAGTTTATTGTTTATCTAGAATTTAACATTTAAGCCTCGTACACACGATGCAATTGTTGTACGACCGCACGTCCAACTTTTCTCAAAATCAGCTGTCCATGATTTTGTCTAGTGTACTGACGGTAGTCAAATTATCATTCGACAAAGCCGAACGTAGTGATGTTTTACCAGCGTATAAAGAGGAAGTTCAGGTGAATGTGAATTGTGAATTACGGATGCAGGTGTACATGACCCAACACTTCCTGGATTCCGAGCATGCGTGTTTGCACTTACAACTTTTGTTTGTCCAACTTCTGTACAGACGAACTGAAAATCGCACAATGCCTTGTCGGTAGACAAAAGTTTTCTAGTCTTCGCATAAAACTTCTGTTGGACGATAATTCGAAATCGGCTGTTGAATGGAGCGTACTAACGGTCAGATTATTGTACGACAGGCTGTTGTACGACAGTTTTTGAGCGATAATTGTTTGTAAACCCTCACAATGAACCTCTCTTATTTGATCCATTTTGGCTGGTAATACCATTGAAAGCATTTGGTTATACCTGTTTGATCTTGCCAGAAATCTAGTGAACCAATGACTTCCTGTACTCTCCTGCTCTGGTGCACTGTATTAGTTATATTATTCTCTGGTCTTTTTGTGCTGTTTTGTAGTCCTGCCCTACAGTGACTAAGCTGCTCCTCCATAGACACAGTACAGTAAATGAGTGTTTTCACTTTAGGACGGGATGTGTGCTACTGGCAAAATTGTCAGGTGAAATCAAAGGCAATTTTCTAAAAGAAAACAAATGCAGTCACCACAGAACAAGAACCGGTCTTGTTATTGGGCTTAGATACATTCTAAATGCTACTTATTTACATATATCTGTCTCAATTTATAGTTCTTCTATTAGCTATTGTTCTTTAATTTTTTTTTTACAATGTAACTCACAACTTTTTAGAATGTAATGCATTTTTACAATGTAGTGAAATAAAACCTGTGCTATAACAACAGCTAAAATAAATAATAAAATAAGTATATAAATTAAACAAACATTGCCTTGGTTAATTGATAGTTGTTGGAAATTGGAAAGCTGTTGCCAAATCAGTTCAACATATTTAATATTAATTCAGTGCTCAGGACACAAATAATTAATGCTGAAATCTGGGTAGCATAGGTTTAATATATTCAGGCTTGCTGCTATCTCTTCACTTCTGCAGTGTATCCTTTTTTTTCTTTGCTTCAAATTGCATTAAAATTCAGCTTTTAGTTGTCTCTCTTCATGCAACTTCTGCTGTACTGCCAGAGCAAGTAGTTCATCTTCACCCCTGTGAAGGCTTACCCATTCATAAAATACTGCCTGTGATCATAATGTAGCCGTGATCAGGGCCATCTTTAAGGAGGGGGAAAAGGGCCACTTGCCCCGGGCCCTGTCATTGATGAGGGGCCCAACATCCTAACAATTGCTCCCTGTCACATAGTGCAGCAGCAGGGAAAGGAAAACACTAAGTGGTGGTGTCCGTGCCTGACAGGAGAGCTGGCCCAGTGGAGAGACATTGACGAGCAGTGGCCAGGGCTGGAGGAGTGAGGGAGCATCGTAGAGAGGAGGCAATGACATTACTAAGTCAGCATGAATGAGGAAAGCCGGTGGATGGTTGCTAATCTGTTATAACCCTTTGCTTCCTCTGTGCTTGATAACAATATTACTAGCACTACCTGTACAGAACACTGGTCGGCCTGAGTTGAACCTTCACTGCTTTAGTCGGTAAACTATCATTGATCTCTGCCTCTCTGCTTGCTATGATCACCATTTTGAATGTAATCCTGGTCAGCTTCATTACCCTATCTTTTCTGCCACATGTTAAATTCTGCTGCTTGGCAAGACAATGCTTCTACTCTGGCAAGGGGACTGTTGTGTGTTTGTAGCATAATCTATCTAGCAACCAATCAGTGAGCAGTAATGATGTGCAATAACCTCTAGCAGCCAAAAAGTGAGTGGTAATAATTTACAGTAACCACTGCAGTAACCAATTAGTGTGCAGTAATAAATAGCAGTAACCTCTAGCAACCAATGTGTGAGCAGTAATGATGTGCAGTAGCTTCTAGCAAGCAATCGGTGTGCAACAAGGATGTGCAGTAACCGCTGATAACCAATCAGTGAGCAGTAATATTGTGCAGTAACTTCTAGCAACCAATGGGTGAGAGGTAATGATGTGCAGTAAGCTCTAGCAACCAATGGGTGAGAGGTAATGATGTGCAGTAAGCTCTAGCAACTAGTATGTGGTAATGATGTGCAGTAATCTCTAGCAACCAATCAGAGATCAGTAATAATGTGAACCACATGTGTAAATCTGTTTAAGTCTCATGTTCAAGTCACTTCAGCCAGACAACTTAGCTAGGTCCTGCTTTCCCTGTGACCTGTCCACTGTTGAGCAGTACAGTCGGATCTTAGACACACATCAGCCTATGGCTGAACATTGCAATAGCAGCAGAAGGCAAATTAATTCATCTTTTTGCTTTCTCTTTATATCAATGCAGTTCTGTGCAACCTGATTGGCTGGTGCTCCTCAATCTCCATCTTCCACTCTGCTGTACAGAATGCTGCTGTATAGCAGATTATACAAGAATGATTTCAAAGGATATCAGGCACTTAAATTATAGAAAATCATTATTACTAAGCTTTGGGTGTCCTCCAAAAATACCCTCCAAAAACAAAACAGAATCAAACTTAGGTAAAGAAAAAATTGCATAAATATGCTGTACATATACATATACACCTACTACCTGGTACAAAAATAGCACAAAGTATAACTTTATTAACCACTTAACCACCGGGTGAATTTCAGCACTCCTCTCTTACATGTAAAAATCATACATTATATATATTTTTTAGCAGAGACCCTGAGGAATAAAATGGCGGTCATTGCAACTTTTTTTGTCACACGGTATTTTCGCATCAATTTTTCAAACGTGATTTTTTTGGAAAAATAACAGTTTCATGTATTTTAAAAAATCAAAACCGTAACATAAAGTTAGCCCAATTTTTTTTGTATTATGTGAAAGATGATGTTTAGTATATATATAGTATAGTAATATAGTATAGTGACATCTGTGATGCTGTTTAGAAGTTACATTTTGAAAGCCTAAAGGTTTAGCGCTGAGCAGTGCGGGGTGTACCAACATGGCCTCCGCCACCTTCCTACTGCTGGCACCCAGCTTCTTTTAAAATTTAACAGCAACCAGCATCACAGATGTCGATACACTATATTTACTTATATACGTTCACTTTATTGCTGAAATTACTCAGAATTTTTCAAGGTGTAGCTGGGTGTAGTAAAATGTCCTCATGGGTGTTCTATCAGATTACTGCTAACCATTAGATCATGAAGTATTTAGAATGCATGGAACGCATAACGGATGCGCAGTAAGTATTTTTGGTCGGAACATCACTTCCGTTACACAATCTAATGGGTAGCAGTAAACAGCGGGCGTTACACATCCTGTGCTGGCACTGCCTGCTGTTTGGCTTCTCCGTGGCTATCTGCTGCCAGGAGCTCTTCCCCTATGGGTGTCCCGGGGGGACCTACTGCTGCCCAACAGCGATGATGAGACCTCTGAGGTGGTGAAACTCACACAGCCCTTTTCTCTTCTATGAGGCCAAGTTCAAAGAGCTGTATGAGTACAGCACTGACTGAGACAGACCACTGATACCAGCACTGACCGAGACAGAACACTGATACCAGCACTAAGATAGAGAGCACTGACACCAGCATGGATATGACCAGCACTGAGATAGCGAGCACTGACACCAGCACTGATTTAGAGAGCACTGGCACCAGCACTAACCGAGACAGAACACTGATACCAGCATTGAGATAGAGAGCACTGATACCAGCACTGAGATAGTGAGCACTGATACCAGCACTGAGATAGAGAGCACTGATACCAGCACTGAGATAGTGAGCACTGATACCAGCACTGAGATAGTGAGCACTGATACCAGCACTGAGATAGTGAGCATCGATACCAGCACTGAGATAGCAAGCACTGACACCAGCACTGAGATAGGGAGCACTGACACCAGCACTGAGATAGAGAGTGCTGACATCAGCACTGAGATAGTGAGCACCGATACCAGCACTGAGATAGCGAGCACTGACACCAGCACTGAGATAGGGAGCACTGACACCAGCACTGAGATAGAGAGTACTGACACCAGCACTGAGATAGAGAGAGCTGACATCAGCACTGAGATAGAGAGCACTGACACCAGCACTGAGATAGAGAGCACAGACACCAGCACTGAGATAGTGAGCATTGATACCAGCACTGAGATAGCAAGCACTGACACCAGCACTGAGATAGGGAGCACTGACACCAGCACTGAGATAGAGAGCACTGACACCAGCACTGACCGAGACAGAACACTGATACCAGCACTGAGATAGAGAGCACTGACACCAGCACTGACCGAGACAGAACACTGATACCAGCATTGAGATAGAGAGCACTGACACCGGCACTCAGATAGCGAGCACTGACACCAGCACTGAGATAGCGAGCACTGACACTAGCACTGAGATAGAGAGCACTGACACTAGCACTGAGATAGCGAGCACTGACACCAGCACTGAGATAGCAAGCACTGACACTAGCACTGAGATAGCGAGCACTGACACTAGCACTGAGATAGCGAGCACTGACACCAGCACTGAGATAGAGAGCACTGACACCAGCACTGAGATAGAGAGCACTGACACCAGAACTGAGATAGAGAGCACTGACACCAGCACCAAGATAGATCACTGACACCAGCACTGAGATAGAGAGCACTGACACCAGCACTGAGATAGAGAGCACTGACACCAGCACTGAGATAGAGAGCACTGACACCAGCACTGAGATATGGAGCACTGACACCAGCACTGAGATAGAGAGCACAGACACCAGCACTGAGAATGAGTGTCCCGACACCAACGCTGAGAGACAGTGCCCCAACATATATACACACACACATGAACTTTTTTTATTTTTGAGGTGGGGGGAATCTTGGGTGAGTTCCCACATTCATTTTCCCAGGACTTTACCCCTGCTCACCATGAACAAATATAAGTTTATTTAGCTACACATGTGCAGGGAGCCTCTCTCTAGGAGGAGGCCCTCTCACTGTCATTTCACAAGACTCTTATATACTGTATTAGGCACACATCTGATTGGTTGACAATGTTTACAAATATTAGCAATTTTGTCAGCACGGCTGATTTGGGATAGATTGCCAAGTATGGTATGTCACAGCAAATATGGTACAAGATAAGCAACAAACATGTGTTCACAGATGACTAAGGCCCCTTTCACACGGGCGGCTGTTCTGCCGTTGTTAAAAGCATGTTTTGTTATTTTGAAATTCCAAGACTCCAGGCACAACGATTACTTGCAGTTGTACATTGTGTTTAGCTGCGTTTAGCAGCAGTGGAACATTCTTGACATTTCTGATGTGCTTCCTGTTGATTTTCTTTGCTTGTTGCACTGCTTTTACCTGCAGATATGTGCAGATAGCTGCGCTATATCGTTCCTGGACGCATTCAAATCCATTTTTTTGAATCACACATAATCGTCTGTAACGAAACCGTTGCTAAATGCAGAGTGTGAATGGGGCCATAGGAAAGCTTTGTCAGAGTATAGCTGCAGTAGATAACTTCATCTATCCACAGCTAAAAGCTGAATTCTATCTGTCCGTGTGAAAGGGGCCTAAGTCTTAAAACATTCTTAACTTGCTTGTCTTCGCTACCTAAAGGTCAAAGGGAGGTTACACACAGGCTTCAACCATAATGTCACAGTTATAGTATAGTTATATATCTATTTGATATCTAAGGCCTAATTCCTTGACATGATGAAGCCTAACTGCATATATTATGCACATATGAACCTTGCAACCATTTGAACAGCATTGGTGAATAAGTGGCTTTGAGTATGCTTTGTTCAAGTAACCCAGCAGCTCTACTTGTACCTGTAAGGAATGTACCCATAGAAAGTGGAGACCAGTGGCCAGAAACTTCCAGCTAGACACAGTTCTTAGTGAAAGAGAAATCCAGTAGTCCAAACCACAAGGCACAGAGTCAGCATCAGGGTCACAAACCAGGGTTAGTTTAGACAGTTGAGAATCAACATCAGGGTCACAAGTCAAAGTCAGTTACAAGAAACAATAAAAGGTATCACAGAACAGCAGGCAGGATTATGCATAGAACACAATAATATGCCAAGTAAACAGGAAGGAGTGTTCTTAACCGCTTAACAACCGCCCCATAGACAATTGACGTCTACAGGGCGGTTGCTTAATTCTGGGAGGACGTCTATTGACGTCCTCCCAGAATCGCGGTTCCCGCGCGAATTCTTGTGAGGAAGGACAAATGAACCGTATAATAACACAAGATACGTATTAGGACGGACGACAAGACACTATGGAAAATAACAAAGAACATTGACTGAAACTGAACACTGGGACTACAACTAAGAGTTGACAGATTTGATTGGGACCAAACACTGGGACTACGACTGAGACACGGAACACCAAACCTGATGACCTAAAGAGAAAGTGATTCTTGACACAGATCGACCTTCAAAGACCGGTGACCAGAGGT
>BLSH010549075.1:634204-646191 GCA_018402905.1 Glandirana rugosa
CCCTCTGAGATCCAGGATAGAGCTCTGCTATCTTTCTGGTCATTACATGCAGGTGGAGAGGGGTTTGAGTGGACTAGAAAGCCCGGGCCGGAACTAGCTCTGCCACAACCTAGGTCTGACTCTCACTAGTCGCCTCAAAGTGATCGCATGCGAGGCGACAAGTATGGCTCGTCCATTATGGCGCCTCCCATAACGTCACCATATATATATGTGTGTATACATGTATATATATATATACTGTATACACTTGCAATCAGAAATGTTCAACCCTTAAAGAGTTTTAAGGATTTATAAATAAAAATATTTTCAAAGTGCAGGATTCTGCTTTGGATGGCTTCTTATTGAATTTAATGATACATAAAATCAACACAGAAAATGTATGATGTAGTATTTGTGTGTAACAGTATATTTTGTTAAGATCGCCATGTCACAAGTATTCAACCCCTATATAATATTGTTGTTTCTAAAGCTTTCTGACAGTTTTTATGGCCTGAAGTGGAGCTGAAACTCTGACAATTTCATCAAGGACCCTTAGCAACTTCGTCAGGACAGCTAAGAAAAACCCCCGTGTGACTGCAAGACAGCTACATGATGACATGATGAAGGCTGGTACAAGTGCTTCAGTGGCAACTATAAGATGTGCCCCGGAAGACGTCCTGTAGCGACGAAATCGATCGGGCGGAGAGCTGTCTCACCATCACCGCTGGTTGTTTTTATGCTGTTATTTATCCGGATCCATGTGAGTTTAAAATGTACTTTTTATTAAATTGATTTTATCAACGATATTACACTATTTGGCCCACTTTTCTTTTTGGTTGGTGTGACTTCCCTGGAGTGGAATCTGGTGAACTGCGGTTTGCTATCTCTTCATTGATCTCCTACCCCTGGAAGTGATTTACAGTACTTCCCACCCAGGATAAGGAAGAATCCAACTGACCAAATTGTGTGTTCCGTGAATCCAAGATCGAGGTGGCTCTGTGGAGGCCCAATCCACACATGTGTGTTCGACCTCCTATAATAAAGAGGTCCAAGTGATCTGGTAAGGGCACAACTATTCGTGGTGGAGGTCTCGTTCACTGTTGGACTTGTGTGATGCATGCAGATTCACTCTTTTGGAGGATTTGATTAAGGACTTTGTTTAGATTGGCTGTTTGACCACTGCCACTGGAATTTAAACGCACATATGATTAAGAGTGTATAATTTCATTTCACTTTAATGTTTGTATAATTTACGGATACCTTTCACACTCATTTTTATCACTGTGGTTCATACCCTTTCACAAGCGCAGCTTTATTTGGTTTATTTTGTATTTTAGGTGTAGGGATCACACCTCACTGCTGCAGCTGTGTACACGGGGATATAATATGCAATAGGGTTAGCGCAGTCTTCCTATTTACCTTAAACTGAATAATCAAGGACTTCATGGCCGGACCCCAAGACATGCTCCACTCTTGACCTCAAGGAACATCAGGAGTCGACTAGAATATGCCAGGAGGAATTTGGACAAAACTACAGAGTTCTGGGAGACAGTTCTATGGACTGATGAAACCAAACTGGAACTTTTTGGACATATGAACCAGCGATATGTCTGGCGTGCAAAAGGTCAGGCTTATGACCAGAAGAATACCATCCCCACGGTCAAGCACGGAGGTGGGTCAATAATGATGTGGGGCTGTTTTTCTACGGCAGGAACTGGCAATCTTGATTGTGTACCTAGCATCATGGATTCCCAGAAATACCAGGTCATTTTGAAGAAGAACGTGATGCCTTCTGTTGTCAAAATAACTCAAATATGTATCAATAAATATTGTTTGTTATTTCACAAGTTTTTTTTTTTTCATTTATTTTCATTATCTTTCATCAACATGACTGTATTGTCTATTGAAGTGAGGGGGTTGAATATTTCTGATTGCAAGTGTAGATGTATATATACAATGTCTCACAAAAGTGAGTACACCTCTCACATTTTTGTAAATATTTTATTCTAACTTTTCATGTGACAACACTGAAGAAATGACAATTTGCTACAATGTAAAGTAGTGAGTGTACAGCTTGTATAACAGTGTAAATTTGCTGTCCCCTCAAAATAACTCAACACACAGCCATTAATGTCTAAACCGCTGGCAACAAAAGTGAGTACACCCCTAAGTGAAAATGTCTGAATTGGCGCCAATTAGCCATTCTCCCTCCCAGTGTCATGTGACTCATTGGTGTTACAAGGTCTCGGGTGTGAATGGAGAGCAGGTGTGTTAAATTTGGTTTTATCGCTCTCACTCTCTCATACTGGTCACTGGAAGTTCAACATGGCACCCCATGGCAAAGAACTCTCTCAGGATCTGAAAAAAGAATTGTTGCTCTACATAAAGATGGCCTAGGCTATAAGAAGATTGCAAGACCCTGAAACTGAGCTGCAGCATGGTGACCAAGACCATAGAGTGGTTTAACAGGACAGGTTCCACTCAGAACAGGCCTCACCATGGTTGACCAAAGAAGTTGAGTGCACATGCTTAGCGTCATAGCTAGTGGTTGTCTTTGGGAAATATATGTATGAGTGCTGCCAGCATTGCTGCAGAGGTTGAAGGGGTGGGGGTCAGCCTGTCAGTTCTCAGACCATACGCTGCACATTGCATCAAATTGGTCTGCCTGGCTGTCGTCCCAGAAGGAAGCCTCTTCTACAGATGATGCACAAGAAAGCCCACAAGCAGTTTGCTGAAGACAAGCAGACTAAGGACATGGATTACTGGAACCATGTCCTGTGGTCTGATGAGACCAAGATAATCTTATTTGGTTCAGAGGGTGTCAAGCGTGTGTGGCGGCAACCAGATTAGGAGTACGAAGACAAGTGTGTCTTGCCTACAGTCAAGAATGGTGGTGGGAGTGTTATGGTCTGGGGCTGCATGAGTGCTGCCGGCACTGGGGAGCTACAGTTCATTGAGGGAACCATGAATGCCAACATGCACTGTGACATACTGAGGCAGAGCATGATCCCCTCCCTTTAGAGACTGGGCCGCAGGGCAGTATTCCAACATGATAATGACCCCTAACACACCTCCAAGAGACCACTGCCTTGCTAAAGAAGCTGAGGGTAAAGGTGATGGACTGGCCAAGCATGTCTCCAGACCTAAACCCTATTGAGCATCTGTGGGGCATCCTCAAATGGAAGGTGGAGAAGCTCAAGGTCTCTAACGCCCACCAGCTCCGTGATGTCGTCATGGAGGAGTGGAAGAGGACTCCAGTGGCAACCTGGGAAGCTCTGGTGAACTCCATGCCCAAGACAGTTAAGGCAGTGCTGTAAAATAATGGTGGCCACAAAAAATATTGACACTTTGGGCCCAATTTGGACATTTTCACTTAGGGGTATACTCACTATTGTTGCCAGCAATTTAGACATTAACGGCTGTGTGTTGAGTTATTTTGAGGGGGCAGCAAATTTACACTGTTATACAAGCTGTACACTGACTACTTTACATTGTAGCAAAGTGTCATTTCTTCAGTGTTGTCACATGAAAAGATATAATAAAATATTTACAAAAATGTATGTGGTGTTAGTCACTTTTGTGAGATACTGTGTATATATATATATATATATATATATATATATATATATATATATATATATATATATATATATATATATATACAGTATATCGTGGCATTATGAAAGGCAAGGTGATCGATGGACATTATGTTTCACCTTGCATGCGTTCATTTAGAGGAAACTGAGGTGGAATCCTGTTTGGATTTTACCAGTCACCTTGGCAGGGTTGGTTCAAGACCAGATTGTGCAGTCCACTTATGTCCACCAACAGGTGGTATAAAGGAAGCAAATCTGGATCAGAGGAATGCTCTTGACCTGGACTCAGAGCCTGAGAGAGCTGCTGAACTGAAGTATGCTTTGTGACTGAAATAAAAGGTTTGCATTATCTTTATTTTGTAGGTGACTGGGAGAAGCCCTTAACCTTTGAGTTAAGATCACTGGATATGTGTCAGGAAAGACGAAGAGGCCTCTTATCCGAAAGAAGGGATACAGTGCACAGGCGCATGCGCGAACGAACGGGCGGTATGAACATTCGTGCGCACGCGCGACCGGGAGGTGCGCGTTCCCGTTCGTAACTGTTCTTGGCGCCAAAGGGACTAAACAGTCAGCCAAACAGTGACATGGAATCAATGCCGTTTGGTCTACAACGTTCCTGTGATTCCTGCTATCCGTGTACCTGCTGAACCTGTTACTTTGATATACTTCTTGATCCTGACATTGCTGCTTATCCGCCTACCCTGACCCCTGGCTATTCCTGATGACTCTCCTGCCTTCTCCTTGGTACCTCGCTGCCAGCCTGTTGCCGACCCGGGATGTGTCCGGCCATTCTCCTGCCTGCTCTTCAGTTCCTGATCTGCCTGTCTGCTATCTGACCCGGTCTGTCCCTGGACTTCTCATCCAGCATCACCTGCTCTTCCAAGCCAGACAGGGCTGCCATCAGCTGTTTCCCGGAGTTCCTCCACTGCTCCATGAAGCTGCACCCCCAGCCCTGTATATGACCATCACACCTGTGTTCCTGTCAAGCACTCTTGCCATTCTGCACTCTTGAGCCTCCTATTCACCATATCAGGGGTTCCTGAGTCAGGATTGTAAGAGAGGCTGTCCTCTGCATTTGCAGACTCCACCACCAGGTACGTGACAATATGTTTAGTTAGGATTTATTTTCTTTTTAGTTTATTTGATTTTACATGCAACCTTGCAAATAAACCTGGCTACAAGTCAGATTTTAAGAAAATCTGCCGTTTGGACTACCTTTTTCCAGGGAAGGTGATCCCCATTGAGCTATCCCCCCACATATGGTGGATTTGGCGGGCATCTTCCTGAACAAGTGGAAAGATGGAGAATGTGTTAAAAGCCCTGCTGCAGGCCACTGCAACCTAGTAGGAGAACAATTGCCATCAACAGGAAACCAACCGTCAGTTCGCAGAGTCCAATGCAGCCCAGCAGAGGCAAATTGCCAGGTCATTGCAGCCCAACAGGAGATGAATCACCTGTTTTCAGAGGCCCTGGTGGAGTTAAAGAAGGGGTCCGCAGGTCCCTTATAGGTGGAACAGAAAATGGTGCATGCCAGCTATTACCTGCAGAAGATGGCACCTGCAGATGATGTGGGGGACTTTTAGCGCCTTTTCTGACAGAAGAACCCCAAAAGGCCTATTATGACCAGGAGCCATATGCTGCCCAGGATTATGAGACACTGAAAGCTGAGATGCTTGCATGCCTAGGTGGCACCATTGCAGTCTGGGCTCAACGGGTGCATTGGTGGTCATACAGTACTGACAAGCCACCCAAATGTATGACTTAATACACCTCACCAAGATGTGACTGCAGCCAGAGATTTTGCAGGGCCCTAAGATTGTGCGGTCATGACTAGAGTTGAGCGAACTTCTGGAAGTCCGGGTTCTGCTGGTTCGGCCGAACTTCGGGACAAAGTCCGGGTTCGGGTCCGGACAGAACCCGAACTTTGTCCCGGACCCTGAACCCCATTGAAATCAATGGGGACCCGAACTTTTAGGCACAAAAATGGCTGTAAAAAAGTCCTGGAAAGTCCTAGAGGTCTGCAAAAGGAAGGAAATAGGAGTAAGGGTGGGACAAGTGCCCTACAAAGAAATAGGGACTGGGAAATAACTAAAAGCATTTTTAAAAAAATAATTTCATAAAAAAATCAAAAATGGAGGTGGATGTGGACCATCTTCAAACTGTGTCTGAAAAGTATTAATTAATGGTAGAAGCCATATCACTGTTCTAAAATCATCTTCAAACTGTGTCAAAAAAGTATAAATAAGCCGGGAGAACCCATATCACTGTTCTGCAAGCATCTGAAAACTGTGTGTAACACTTTAACTAAAACCGGGAGAAACCATACTACTGTTCTGCAAACATCTGGAAACTGTTTGTAACACTTTAACTAAAACCGGGAGAAGCCATACTACTGTTCTGCAAGCATCTGGAAACTGTGTGCAACACTTTACCTAAAACCGGAAGGAACCATACTAGTGTTCTGCAAACATCTGGAAACTGTGTGTAACACTTTACCTAAAACCGGGAGGAACCATATCACTGTTCTGCAAACATCTGGAAACTGTGTGTAACACTTTACCTAAAACCGGGAGGAACCATATCACTGTTCTAAAATCATCTAAAAACTGTGTGTAACACTTTAACTAAAACCGGGCAAACCCATATCACTGTTCTAAAATCATCTAAAAACTGTGTGTGAAATTATAGCAGAGCGAACCCATATCACTGTTCTAAAATCATCTAAAAACTGTGTGTGAAACTATAGCAGAGCGAACCCATATCCCTGTTCTTCTCTCTGCTATAGTTTCACACACAGTTTTTAGATGATTTTAGAACAGGGATATGGCTTCTCCCGGTTTTAGTTTAAGTTTAACACACAGTTTCCAGATGATTGTAGAACTGTAGTATGGGTTCTCCCGGTTTTAGTTAAAGTTTAACACACAGTTTCCAGATGCTTGTAGAACAGTAGTATGGGTTCTCCCGGCTTTAGTTAAAGTTTAACACACAGTTTCCAGATGATTGTAGAACAGTAGTATGGGTTCTCCCAGTTTTAGTTAAAGTTTAACACACAGTTTCCAAATGATTGTAGAACAGTAGTATGGGTTCTCCCGGTTTTAGTTAAAGTTTAACACACAGTTTCCAGATGATTGTTGAACAGTGATATGGGTTCTCCCGGCTTATTTATACTTTTTTCACACAGTTTGAAGATGATTTTAGAACACTAATATGGCTTCCCTGTGGCTGATATAGGGGTTTTCACACACACTTTGATGATGATTTTAGAACACTAATCTTTCCCTTAAGGCAACAGCTGGAACCTTTCCCTGTACAACTTGGAGATGATTTTAGAAGAATAATCTTTCCCTTAAAGCAACAGACTCTACCTAGTCCAGTCAGATCGTTCTGTGTAGCAGGATGAGGTGTGAAATCTGTCTCTCAAAGCAGCAGTACTAGTATCTCTCCCTAGTCCAGTCAGATTGTTCTGTGCAGCAGGGTGAAGTGTGAAATCTGTCTCTCAAAGCACCAGTACTAGTATCTCTCCCTAGTCCACAATCAGATCGTTCTGTGCAGCAGGATGAGGTATGAAATCTGTCTCTCAAAGCAACAGCACTAGTATCTCTCCCTAGTCCACAATCAGATCATTCTGTGCAGCAGGATGACATGTGAAATCTGTCTCTCAAAGCACCAGCACTAGTATCTCTCCCTCCCTCAAAGCAGCAGTACTAGTACCTCTCCCTAGTCCTCAGTAATGCAGGATGAGATGTTCTGAAATCTGTCCCTAACAGAGCCAGCAGCATCCTCTCCCTAAACTATCATGAGAGCATATGACATGCAGCACGGTGACTCCAGCCCCACATAGAGGCTGGGTCACATGGTGCACTGGCCAATCACAGTCATGCCATTAGTAGGCATGGCTGTGATGGCTTCTAGGGGAAACCAGTAAAACACTTGTTGATTGGCTGCCCTTGGCAGCTTCTCAACACCTGGAGTAAAATAGCAGAACCCTGGACCCGAACCCGGACTTTTTTTGAAAAGTCCGGGTTCGGGTCCGGGTCCCGGACACCCAAAAGTTCGGTACGGACCCGAACTTTACAGTCCGGGTTCGCTCAACACTAGTCATGACCCGTTATTTTCTTGCGCTCCATGCTACTTTGAAGAAGCGGATCAGCCATGGGGACCCTAAGACTGCAAACCAACTGGTGGACCTGGGTGAGAGATATACTGCTGCCGAGGACTTGTTGAACCCATCCGTGCCCCACTCTAATGTCTCTAGGGTTGAAAATTCACCCTGAGGACAGGGCCGTCTTAATGAGCGGGCACCCCTGGGCACAGCCCAGGGGCGACAGCTGCACGGGGGCCCTTATGCCTCTGTCCTGCCATCCCACTCTAAAAGAACATAAGCTGCAGTAACTTCCAGCTCAAATGAGAATACAAAGCACAGCCAGGGACTGGCCAGCAAGCCTGCTGGGTGTGCTCTGTGAAGCTGCAGCTGTCAGATTCAAGCTGTGATGTCGGGAATGGGCGGGGCTGCTACCCATACCCTCCCCTTTGTCATTCACTCAGCCTATAGGGAAACAGCCCGCGCTAATACAGACTGCTTACATTTTTTTTTTTTTCGGCTGTGTGGAAGCCCTGCACGGCTTCTGAAAGCTCTCCCCCCACGGATCCTAAACAGCCTCCCTGCTGTGCACTGAGAGTGGGGACAAGTGCTGCTCTGTGTAACATGACTGAGGGGAGGAGGAGGGGGGTGAGCTCAGCTGCACCGTTATCCTTATCTCCTGCCTGCTCCGGAAGGGAGATTGGGAGCTGAAAAGAAAAGAGACTGCACTGGAAAAGAAAACAAATCTGTGACCGCCAGCTAGACAAAGGTACTTTTAGATTAGATTAGATTAGATTCAACTTCATTGTCATTACACATGTACAAGTACAATGCAACGAAATGCAATTTAGGTCTAACCAGAAGTGCAATAGTAACAAAAGCAGGATATACAGTTTTGCATAATATTGGTAAATATTGGTAAATGGATATGTACATTAGCAAAAATTAAGAGATGGTAGTGCAAGTTATTACATATTAATGTTAATATTAATGGTAGTGCAAGTTATTACTTATAAATATGTTTATAAAGTGCATTATTGACTGTAGGTGTGCAAATAAGCAGTTGATGAATTAGTCCCATAATTTATGTACAGTGGTGTAAATGATATCCGGGGAGGGAGGGATCAGCGGGGTGCAGAGTTCAATAAAGAAACAGCTCTGGGGAAAAAGCTGTTCTTCAGTCTATTAGTCCTAGTTTTGAGGCACCTGAAGCGCCTCCTGGAGGGCAAGAGAGAAAACAGTCTGTGGGCAGGATGAGAGAAGTCCTTTTAGATGTTACGAGCTTGACGCAGGCAGCGTTTCCTATGAACGTCCTCCATGGCTGGAAGGGTAGTCCCCGTGATGCGCTGGGCAGTTTTCACCACCCGCTGTAGTGCCTTGCGCTCTGCAACAGAACAGCTCCCATACCAGACTGTGACACAGTTGGTCAGGATGCTTTCTATTGCACCACGATAGAAGTTCACCAGAATATCCGAGGACAGCCGATTCTTCTTCAGTGTCCTCAAGAAGAAGAGGCGCTGGTGGGCCTTCTTAACTGCGCTGGAGGTGTTTATAGTCCAGGACAGGTCCTCTGAGATGTGGGTCCCTAGGAACTTGTAATTGGAGACACGCTCGACAGCCATTCCATTGATCTGGATGCTGTCATGCGTGCCTCTTGACTCTCTTCTGAAGTCCACAATGAGCTCCTTTGTCTTGGAGGTGTTAAGGAGCAGGTTGTTGTCATTGCACCATGTGGCCAGGTGCTGAATCTCCTCCCTGTAACCCCTCTCACCATTGTTGCTGATGAGACCAATCACCGTAGTGTCGTCTGCAAACTTGATGATGGTGTTCGATCTGTTCACAGGCTTGCAGTCAGAGATGAAGAGGGAGTAGAGGAAGGGGCTCAGCACACAGCCCTGTGGTACGCCAGTGTTGATTATGGTGGTGTTTGAACAAATGGAGCCGGATTGGACTTGCTGGGGTCTGTTGGTCAGGAAGTCCATAATCCAATTGCAGAGGGAGGTGTTGATCCCCAGGTCTGCAAGTTTAACTATCAGCTTGGATGGTATGACCGTGTTGTTTTACACAGCTAACCATGTGGAAGTTTGGGGAAGGGGAGGGCAGAGGAGAGGTGTAGGTGGTTTTGTATGCACAGAAATGAAGTTCTGCCTGGTAATGATCTCACAATGTAGTACCTGAGCACTCACACCATAGGAGCACTGCTTGGATAATACTGCTTTCCTTCACTACATCACTATACTTGTGAGGTCAGCTTTTGAGTAATTGCAGAGATGTAGTTTGCAGGGAGATGCAGGTGCGTGCCTCTTAACCACTTGCCAACCTCCTGCCGTGGCTTGACGGCGGCAAAAGTGATTCATTATCACAAACCACCGTCACCTGACCTGAGTATTGTGATTATCACATATTCACTGTGTTCCTGGGGGGGGCCAGGGAGTGGGTGCGGCGGACTCGATGTCCGCCGGCTACCCGTGATGGCCTCCCCCCGCAGTGAAAGAACGGAGGTCCCTGTATGTAAACACAGATCTCCGTTCTGACAGAGGATGAAGGGCTGTGATCACAAGCTCCCTGTATATGGAAGCCGTGATCACTCCCCTCCCCCTGCCAGTCCAGCCCCCATACAGTTAGAACACACTGAGGGAACACAGTTAACCCTTAGAGCGCCCCCTCCAGGTTAACCCCTTCACTGCCAATGGCATTTACACAGTAATCAGTGCATTTTTATAGCACTGATCGCTGTATAAATGCCAATGGTCCCAAAAAAGTGTCAAAATGGTCCGACATGTCCTCTGCAAAATTGCAGTACCGCTAAAAATCGCAGATCACTGCCATTGCTACTAAAATATTAAAAAAAAAATAAAAACCTCATAAATTAATTCCCATCATTCGTAAACATTGCAACTTTTGCACAAACCAGTCAATAAACGCCAATTGCGATTTTTCTTTTACCAAAAATGAGGAAGAATATAAATCAGCCAAAACCGATGAAAAAAAATGTTTATATATATATATATATATATATTTTTTTTTTTTTTTTGGGATTTGTATTTTAGCAAAAAGTAAGAAATATTTTTTTTTTTGCAAAATTGTCGCTCTTTTTTTGTTAATAGGAAGGGAAATCCTTCTGGGGCTGAAGTGGTTAAGGACTGTCAGGTGCTCCCAGCTCAGTGTGCTGTGAATGAGTCTGGGGTCGCACTGCAGTGATGCAGGAACCATGCAAATCCACTCCCGACAGCAGTTCACACTGCCCTATGCGAACTGAAGGGAGGTGTATCGGCATATCGTAGTGTGATCTGCAAACACACACAGGAATCAGATCGCATGGTTATAATCTGATTCTGACCCTGCGATAAAAAAGGGTCCC
Organism: Glandirana rugosa; assembly: GCA_018402905.1. Taxonomy (NCBI): domain Eukaryota; kingdom Metazoa; phylum Chordata; class Amphibia; order Anura; family Ranidae; genus Glandirana; species Glandirana rugosa. The sequence goes on from BLSH010549075.1 coordinate 645,222, forward strand.
TGTGCAAGTTTGATCCGATTGTGATGCCAATTCAGCCATACAATCTCTGTGGTTGAATTTGCATCGCACAGAGATCGCATATGGCTCACACTGCAGTGTGGTGTGAATCATATGTGATCACTGGGATTGCAGCAGTGTGAACTGAGCCTTACTCTGGGGTCTAGCTTTGTGAATGCCAAAACCAGTATTTATTTAGAGTACTTTATCATGAAAGTAGTACAGAGGCTGCCCATGCTGTTGGCCATCTGAAAATTCTAATTGCCTGGATGTTATCCTGAGAAGTTTGAGTAGCTATACCCCACCATGCCCTGCTGGTCAAAGAGCAGGGAATGCTGAAACCTGTAGTTCCATCATGCCTGGAAAACCATAGGACATTCCCAGTGTAAGAAAAACACACCATAGACTTCATGAAGAAGAATGATACGTTCATCTGGCACATACTGTTTTTTTCATGAAATCCACACAGGACTGAGCTCTCACATGGTAGTGGCATGTTATTATTTCATAATGTTAGCACATGGTGTGACTGTTCACCTTTTCTTACTGTGATTAAATTATTATCCTATACCCTCAGTGAATTCATACCACAAGAAATAATAGATGATCAGCAAAACATTTCCTAAACAGCTAATGGTTGTGAATGGTGAGGATTGGATGGGAAGAGCTCATTCACAGAGCTATATGTGTTTTGTCACAGCTTCATGCCCACTAAGCGCAGGATCACACTGGCAATATTTTAGTAGCTCAATCACACTATTGGGTTGACAACTATTGGGGCCCATTCACACCTATGTGTCGCAGTAATGTATGGTAGTGACTCCCATATCCTATTATTAAATTAGTGTCATTCTTTTCCACTTGTCAGTGTGGTACACGATTGTAATACTTTATTATTGTACGGTGATGGTACACTCTCGAGTCAGGACACACCTAAAGTACTTTTTTTGTCATACACGGTCTACTTGCATAG
>BLSH010549075.1:654288-680390 GCA_018402905.1 Glandirana rugosa
GTTGCTCTCCAGGGCCCCTAGAGAGCAACCCCCCAATTACACCAGGGCCCCAGAAGGCAACCCCCCAATTGCACCAGGGCCCCAGAGGGCAACCCCCCAATTACACCAGGGCCCCAGAGAGCACCTCCCAATTACATCAGGGTCCCCAGAGAGAGGGCAGACAGCAGAGAGATGATGCAGTGTCTGTGCAGTGTCCATTTCGCCTTCCTGTACACCTTTGCACCCCTAGCACATACTTGTACTCATCCCCCTCCCCCTTCCTAAACACACAAAAACTCTGCACTTTTGATGGCCAGCTCACACACCTGTGTGGTGTGGAGTATAATAAAGCCTATGCATGCCCAGGTCAGACACCTCCTCCTTCATTGTATAGTGTCAACTGCAGGGAGGAGGTGGAGATGCCAGGCACCACAAAGCTGTATGGCAGGCTCGATCTAGCTGTCTGCATTACTCTCTCCTCCCCCTCCCTGCACATTTCTCAGCCAGGCAGAGGAGTAGAGCTGCTTGCAAGCCCACTCCACAGAGGATTACAGCTGGCAAAGAAAAATCCCCTCTGGCTGCAGTCCTACCACAAGCCTCTTATGTGGTTCCAGGAACTACCTGAACAGCCAGTCCACATACTCACAGTTCAGAACTGATCTCTTACACTTCCTCCCGGCAGATGACAATTAAGTCCTCCCATTCACATCACTTCCTGTATGCAAAAAACGCGAGATTTCTGCAGTAGGCGATTTGCTAGGACTCCTGGGATACATGATGCTGCTATCCCAGGAAGCCTTGCAAATCGCCTAGTGACGTAATCGCCTAGGTGGGGGATGGGCGAAAGTAAAGAAGAAGTAACAGAAAAAAGGCATTTCCAAGCTGAAAAAAAAAAAAAAATTCCATTGGGAAAATGATTAGCTAAGGGGATGCAATACAGATAAAGTACAGAAAATGGGTGGAACTCTGCTTTAACCACTTCCAGCCCGGCGTATAGACAAATGACGTCTGGGCGGGGGGGTCATTATCCTGACTGGACGTCTATTGACGTCCTCAGGATAATCCGCGATCGCGCGCCCCTGGGGGCGCGCATCGCGGCGATCGGTGGTGCCGTGGGTCAGGCTGACCCACCGCATTACCGACCGAGGTAAAAGGCTTCGATCCGAAGCCTTTTACCATGTGATCAGCCATGACCAATCACGGCTAATCACAGTGTAAATAAGAAGAGCCGTTGATCGGCTTTTCCTCTGCTCAGGTCTGCAGACCTGAGCAGCGGAGAGCCGATCGGCTGCTCTCCTGACGGGGGGGGGGGGCTGCGCTGAACATTTATCAACGCAGCCACCCTCAGGATCACCCCACTGGACCACCAGGGAGCCGGATCAGGACAATCTGGGAGCCCCCCCCAGACATCACACACAGGCCACCCAGGACCACCAGGGAAGGAAATCAGAGGCCACCCAGGACCACCAGGGAGCCCCCACTAGACCACCAGGTAAGGGCATTATTGTGCACTGTAGGGATGGCACTGTGCCCATGTATGATGCCTGCCAGTGCCATCCTTAACAGTGCTTGTTGCACCTGTGCCCACCACTGCCACCTATAAGTGCCCACCTGTGCCCACCTGTGACACCTATCAGTGCCCACCTGTGTCACCTATCAGTGCCCACCTGTGCCATCTAAAAGTGCCCACCTGTGCCACCTAAAAGTGCCACCTATCAGTGCCCATCAGTGCCCAGTGCCACTTATCAGTGCCGCCTAGGAGTGTCCATCAGTGCCACATATCAGTGCCACATATCAGTGTCCGTCAGTGTTGCTTGTCAGTGCCGCCCATCAGTGCTGTATATGTGCCCCATCATCAGTGCAACCTTATCAGTGCCACCTCATCAGTGCCAATCTGTACTGCCTCATCAGTGCCCGTCAGTGTAGCCTCATCAGTGCCCATCAGTGTAGCCACATCAGTGCCCGTCAGTGAAGGAGAAAATGTACTTTATACAAACTTTTGTGACAGAAACAAAGAAAAATGTTTTTTTTTTTCAAAATTTTCGGTCTTTTTTTTTATATAGCGCAAAAAATAAAAACCGCAGGGGTGATCAAATACCACCAAAAGAAAGCTCTATTTGTGGGAACAAAAGGATAAAAACTTTGTTTGAGTACAGCGTCGCACGATCGCGCAATTCTCATTCAAATCGCAACAGCACTGAAAGCTGAAAATTGGTCTGGTAGGGTAGTGTTCTAAGTGCATGGTATTGAAGTGGTTAATCTCTTGAAACATTGGAAAGATGGAGAGACTTTACAGGCAATGCCAACCCCCTAATAGGACATGTCCCCTGTGACTCCTGAAGTACCCATAACTGAAACCTTGTCAGTGACCCAACAGAAGGGCGTTAATAAATTTGTAAGAATACAGACTTTTCTCTCACCTGCCCAGTTGACCACAGTTATACGGCATGACATAATTACGGAACCAGGTGTCCGTGTAAATGTAAAGCCCTATAGACTACCCGAGGCTAGGTGGGAAGCAAATGAACTTGAAAATTAAATAAAGAACATGTTAAAGCTGGATGTGATAGAGGAGTGACTGGTCAAGTCCCAGAGTGTTGATTCCCAAAACCAGATGGAACTATAAGGTTTTGTAATGATTTCAGGAAGTTGAACAGCGTGTCCAAATTCAATGCGTACCCAATGCCTTGGGTCGACAATCTTGTTGACAGATTGGGTAGTGCCCGGTATATAACTACTTTAGATCATGCTAAAGGTTATTGGCAGATACCCCTAATGGAGTCTGCCAAAGAGAAAACTGCGTTTTATACCCCTGAGGGGTCCTTCCAGTATATGCGGATGCCTTTTGTCTTGCATGGTGCTTCTGCCTTATTCCAGAGAATGATGGATAAGACCTTAAGACCACATCGCCAATATGCAGCCGCCTATTTGGACGATGTAGTCATTCACAGCCCAGATTGGGAATCTCATTTGCAAACAGTAGTGGATTCCCTTAGGAAAGCAAGACTTACTGCCAGCCCAGAAAGTGTGCCATAGCCTTGGAGGAGGCTAAATACCTTGGCTACATTATTGGCCAGGGGCTGATCAAGACTTAGATCAATAAGATTGAGGCAGTTCAAAATTGGCCCTAACCAGTGTTGCCAACCTACCAGGTTGAAATTTACTGACAGGATGCCAAAAATTTACTGGCACAGCCAAATTTTTACTGACATTTCCAAAAGTTACAAAATTACAGTTTTAAGTGCAAATTTCAGTATTTTGGATACAAACAAGCACACTATGCCATTAGCAAAATGATTGAAGGTAGATAATAAGACAAAAAATATATTTCGGTTATTTTATTTTTGATATATTAAGTAGCTCAGGGGCAGGACTTAGGAGGGCAAGAAATTAGAATGGGTGGCACACACATGAAATTGACTCTCGCAGTGACACTGACAGCAGTGTGCAGCAGCACAGATGATGATGACATCTCACCGACATGACAAGTCCACTCCTGAGTCACAGTGACAGTCTCTCTCCAAGCCAGGTGGTCCCTCCAGTCTAAACAGCACTGACAGTCCCGCTCCCAGCCTGCCTTGCTCCAATACCGCAGACATGTACACAAGGCTCTGCCCGCTCTGCTTGGCTCCCTTGTACCATGACATCACATGACATGCTCAGGCACCGCCTCCGCCAGAGCCACCCGAACATACTGTAGCAGGCAGTCTGCTGGTCTTGGCCAGCTCCAGACTGAGCCTAGTATCACAGCTATATTTTTTACTGGCAACCTTTCCTTTTACTGGCATTTACTGGCAGGAGAAAATTGCCTGTTTTTTACTGGCTGCCAGTAAAAATACTGGCGGTTGGCAACACTGGCCCCAACCTATACATAAAGAGCAAGTTCATGCATTTCTTGGGATCACAAGTGCTATAGGCATTTTATACCCAATTTTGCCACCATTGTAGCCCCACTCACAGATCTGATGAAGGGTAGAGGGTCGATCATGATTAAGTGGAACCCTGAGGCAGAGAAGGCATTTCAAAGGTTGAAGCAAGCTCTTTGCGCACAACCTGTGCTCATGATCCCAGATTTCATGAAGGAGTTTGTGGTGCAGACAGACGCCTCTGATATGGTACTGGGTACGGTACTGTCCCAAGTCAGAGACATGGAGTATCACCCAGTGGTTTACCTTAGCAGAAAGCTCAACAGACATGAGAAAAACAATGCCATTGTTGAGAAGGAATGTTTAGCTATCAAATGGGCCTTAGATGCCCTGAAATATTATCTGTTGGGGAGACTATTCAAAATAGTCACTAATCATGCCCCACTTAAATGGATGTGTGATAACACAGAAAAACAGTCGGATGACAGGGTGGTTCCTTGTTCTTCAAGTATTTAGGTTCACAGTGAAATATAGAGCTGGGAAACTCCAAAATAATGCAGACGCCGTTTCTGGTATCACATGTCTGGCTGGGACAGTTGCACAGCCGCAGGGGCTTGAGCAGAGGGGGGGGGGGGGGGATATGTGGCATTATGAAAGGCGAGGTGATCAATGTATGTTATGTTTCACCTGGCATGCATTCATTTACAGGAAAATAAGATGGAATCTGGTCCGGGTTTTACCAGCCACCTTGGCAGGGTTGGTTCCTGACCAGATTTTGCGGTCCACTTGTGTCCACCAACAGGTGGTATACAGGAAGCAGGTCTGGATCATAGGATTGCTCTTGACCAGGACTCAGGGAGCCAAAGCCTGAAAGAGTTGCTGAACTGAAGTTTGCTTTGTGACTGAAAGGTTTGCATTATCTTTGTTTCGTGGGTGACTGGGGAAGCCCTTCACCTTTGAGTTAGGAACACTGGATATGTTTAGTTAGTGCCTCGATGGCAAGGATTTATTTTCTGTTTTGTTTATTTGATTTTACATGCAACCTTGTAAATAAACCTGGCTACAAGTCAGATTTTAAGAAAACCTGCCATTTGGACTACCTTTTTCCAGGTGAAGTTGATCCCCATTGAGCTAACCCCCCACAATATATATAAAACAAAATCAAGGACACAATATCTAAGACCTATAATGTCTCAAACACAGAGACAAAAAGAGGGTTGGGAGCTATCGCCAAAGGACCATATACAAAATCTGAGATAAAAAACCTAATTAAGCTCAACCATCACTGCTGTGCACATTACATTCTGACTCACTGGAGCAACTAAAATTGTATTTATTAATATCAAAAAATGAAAAAAAATTACAACATATACAATGGTACCAAATAGGACACACTACACTTATTAAAAACCAAATCCACCTCACATATCCACAGGAGTGTTGACACTATATGAGCTCACAGGGAATGGGTATGTAAATAAATGATTAGTAAAATGGCTTCCCTTGATGGGTCAAAATCCAGGTAACATAGGAAAACAAAGGATGGGATTGTAGAATTTAACATTTCGGAATGTTCCTGCGGATGACCAACACTGATGTCAGTAAGGCAAGGTAAACAACTGCAATAGTGACTTTATACAGGGGTCAGCACACCCATTGTTGTGCTGTGATAGATACAGTATCTCACATTTTTGAAAATATTTTATTATACCTTTTCATGTGACAACACTGAAGAAATGACACTTTGCTACAATGTAAAGTAGTGAGTGTACAGCTTGTATAACAGTGTAAATTTGCTGTCCCCGCAAAATAACTTAACACACAGCCATTAATGCCTAATCCCCTGCCAACAAAAGTCACTATACCCGTAAGTGAAAATGTCCAAATTGGGCCCAAAGTGTCAATATCTTGTGTGACCACCATTATTTTCCACCACTGCCTTAACCCTCTTGGGCATGGGGTTCACCAGAGCTTCACAGGTTGCTACTGGAGTCCTCTTCCACTCCTCCATGACAACATCATGGAGCTGATGGATGTTAGAGACCTTGTGCTCCTTCACCTTTCATTTGAGGATGCTCCACAGATGCTTAATAGGGTTTAGATCTGGAGAGCAAGGCAGTGGTCATCTTGGAGGTGTGCTTGGGGTCGTTATCATGTTGGAATACTGCTCTGTGGCCAGTCTCCGAAGGGAGGGGATCATGCTCTGCTTCAGTATGTCACAGTACATGTTGGTATTCATGGTTCCCTCAATGAACTGTAGCTCCCCAGTGCCAGCAGCACTCATGCAGCCTCAGACCATGACACTCCCACCACCACGCTTGGCTGTAGGCAAGACACACTTGTCTTTGTACTCCTCACCTGGTTCCCGCCACACACGCTTGACAATATCTGAACCAAATAAGTTTATCTTGGTCTAATCAGACCACAGGACATGATTCCAGTAATCCATGTCCTTAGTCTGCTTGTCTTCAGCAAACTGTTTGCGGGCTTTCTTGTGCATCGTCTTTAGAAAGGCTTCCTTATGGGATGACAGCCATGCAGACCAATTTGATGCAGTGTGCGACGTATGGTCTGAGCACCGACAGTCTGTCCCCCATCCCTTCAACCTCTGCAGAAATGCTGGCAGCACTCATACGTCTATTTCCCAAAGATGACCTCTGGATATGACGCTGAGCACACGTGCACTCAACTTCTTTGGTCGACCATGGCAAGGCCTGCTCTGAGTGGAACCTGTCCTGTTAAACCGCTGTATGGTCTTGGCCACCGTGCTACAGCTCAGTTTCAGGGTCTTGGCAATCTTCTTATAGCCTAGGCTATCAACATTTCTTTTTTTCAGATCCAGAGAGAGTTCTTAGCCATGAGGTGCCATGTTGAACTTCCAGTGACCAGTATGAAAGAGCGAGAGCGATAACACCAAATTTAACACACCAGCTCCCCATTCACACCTGAGACCTTGTAACACTAACGAGTCACATGACATCGGGGAGGGAAAATGGCTAATTGGACCCATTTTGGACATTTTCACTTAAGGGTGTACTCACTTTTGTTGCCAGTGGTTTAGCCATTAGTTGCTGTGTGTCGAGTTATTTTGAGGGGACAGCAAATTTACATGTTATACTAGCTGTACACTCACTACTTTATAGTGTAGCAAAGGGTCATTTATTCAGTGTTGTCACATGAAAAGATATAATAAAATATTTACAAAAATGTGAGGGGTGTACTCACTTTTGTGAGATACTGTAGATAATTCCCAACTGTAGTATCCAGAGTGTGCAAACCACAGTGATAGCCCAGTTATAAAGCTGAAGAACCTATAGTGGTCCAGAGGAGGCATATAATTCCCAGTGAAGATGATCAGCTTTAAAGCTACATAAGAGAGGTTTCCTCCAATGGCTGTTACCCGGGAGACCTCCCTTACACCATAGGCTCCATCCAGCTATTGGCAAAAGACAGTGGTAACCTGTACATATACACTGTGTAGAACAGTCAGTTGTTGGGATATGTTTATATGGCTCTGTATGAGAGCCACTCTGCAGTTAAACAGTCATATATCCATTAGAAGGGATATACTTATTAGTTTTCCTTGCAAGTGAAAAGAGTCCTTTGATCCATAAACAGGTCATCCAGCTGTGGTAATTTCATCCTTGACATAAGTTTCCAGTGGGTTTAAGGATTGGAGGTGGATAGGTGTTCCTGCCTGACCGGTTTAAACTTGGAATAAACTCCAAGCTTTAAATAATAATTTCAATGTAATTTGTTTTTTCTTTACAATATTTTTTTCCTGCAGCAGCTTCTATACACAGTACAGATGCACCACTTTACAGGCAGACTAAGAGGACCCCCCCCCCCCAGGCACTATATTTAACCACTTCAATACCGGGCACTTTCCACCCTTCCCGCCCAGGACAATTTTCAGCTTTCAGCTCTGTCACACTTTGAATGATAATTGCGCGGTCTTACAACAGTGTACTCAAACTAAATTTTTATCTTTTTCTTCACACAAATAGAGCTTTCTTTTGGTGGTATTTGATCATCACAGGGGTTTTTTATTTTTTACTAAACAAACTAAGGACAGAAAGTTTTTCTTTGTTTCTGTTATAAAATTTTGTTTTCTCTTTCACTAATGAGCATTGATGAGACTGCACTGACAGGCACTGATGAGACAACACTGATGGGCACTGATGTGTTGGCACTGATAAGGTGACACACATGAGCACTGATGAGAAGGCACTGACATGTAGAATTGATGGCCACTGATAGGCGGCACTGATATGCAGCACTGATGGGCACCGATAGGTGGCACTGATATGAAGCACTGATGGACACTAATAGGTGGCACTGACAGGCACTGATAGGTGGCACTGATGGGCACTAATAGGTGGCAATGATGGGCACTGACAGGCGGCACTGATGGGCACTAATAGGTGGCACTGATAGGCATCACTGATGAGGAGGTACTGTCAGTCATTACTGATGGGCACTGATTGGCATCATTGAAGGGCATTGACAGGTGGTACTGACAGGCACTGATTGGCACTTTTATGGACACTTATTGGCACTTTGGTGGGCACGGATTGCCAGCTGATGGGCAGTGATTGGCAAACATTGTGGGCACCTCTGATGGGGTCTGGGCTGAAAATCAATGCTCTGATTATTAGCGCAGACTCCCCTGTGACAGGAGAGCCGCCGATCAGCTCTCTATGCCAGTGCGAATACAGCAAAGCTGTTTACAGGCACTTCCTGGTTCATGCTGTGATCAGCTTGGTCACAGCCGACCACGTGGCAAAGAGCCTTCGTCAGAGGCTCTTTAGCACAATTGGAGTTGCGATGTGTCAGACTGACACACCACACCTCCTGATCACCACGCTGCTTGCCCCCGCAGGCGCGCAATTGCGGGTTATCCAGTTGGATGTCATATGACGTCTGGTCAGGATAACAAACCCCCCCCCCCCCCTCGACCGTCATTCTGCTATAGTTTTTATTGTTTCACTTTAAGCATCATTAAAATCACTGCTCCTGTAAAAGCAATCTTTTTAAAAGTTTTTTTTTGCATTGATACATGTCCCCCAGGGCAGTACCTGAGCCCCCTTACACTATTTATGGCCAATAACTTGCATATAAGCCTTCAAAATGGGGACTTTTGATTTTTCATGTTCAGGTCACATAGACTTTAATAGAGTTTGCGGCTCGAGTGAAAACTTTTTTCGCTGTTCGGGAGTTCTGGGCAAACCAAACTGGGTGGTGTTCGGCCCATCACTAAGTGTCTGGAGCAGATAGGTGTTAGTAAGTGGTTGGGCATCTGCTAGCTCACCCATCCTGTTGACAAAATGGCCTCCCAGGAACAAAGGGTGCTTGCTCAGGAGAATTGCGAAGAGTAGCCGATGAGCAGCCTGTCAGTGCAATGTAATAACAGCAGATGCGGGGGGATGGATGGTGGCAGTGCCAGAACGGAGAAAAACAGATACGGCCTTAGTGTAGTGATCTGAGCCACAGCAATGTAGATTCACTGCCTCTGATATCGCAGCCACTGGCTAGGTCATAAAGACTCTGAGAATGAGTGACAACCCCCCTCTCTCCTGGTCGAAGTCCCGCGCTGAGAATGCTAGCCCGCCGCTCGCAGTTGAATATGTCTGCTTCCCCAGAATCCTCCTTGCTCCACCAGCCCCCTGGCATGTGTAGTCTAGTCAGCACCCAGGAATACAGTATAAATTAGCTGTGGGACTACAGGTCTCAAGATCTTCTGCTGTCCCAGGAGGTTCATATCTACTCTGTCAACAGGAAGTGATATAATTACTCAAATACTGAGCACTAGAGAGGAGAGGTTTAATCCATAGTTCCACTTGTAAGTGTCCCCGAATTTCATTAGCATATAGCACCTGGCTATATATCTTTATATATATATATATATATATATATATATATATATATATACTAACTAGCGAGTCACAAGACACAGGGGGGAGGGAAAATGGCTAATTGGACCCAATTTGTACATTTTCACTTAGGGGTGTACTCACTTTTGTGAGATACTGTAAATAATGGCTTAATGCAATTTGTGGAAAATGCAAAGATGTGTGAGGTTTATGAAGCCCCACAAGTGCAATCTGCATTGCCAAAATCTGACACGATTCCCAATGACTTGTGTATTAATTCTGCAGGTAAGCCCGTCTGCTTGCATGTGAATTGGAAGGGTATGGCCAGGCCGACATTAGCAACCATGGAAGACAGGAAAGTTCAGGAGAAATGTGTTTATCACCATGCTGGCAATGTTTACGATAATGTTATTGAGAAGGGTGGTACTGACAAGTGCCGGTTTGCTGATGCTGTGGAGCCTCTTTTTTTGTCCAGACCTCATTGGACGGATTTAAGGCTACAGAACATTGCTTGTTATGATGAATTGGTCAAGAAAATAAGTGCAAAGCTAGGTGGAATTTCTGTAGCGGAAGGTGTGATGGCTGTTGCAGAGATTAGCCCTTGAGATAAACAGGGACCAGATAAGGGTGAACACACCGCAGAGATTGTGCCAATGACTCTCGAAAGTAATGCTGATATGGAGTGTCAATGTATTGTCACTGGTAATGTCCAGGAGCAGTTCCACCATCCACCATTCCACCATCTGACAGTGCTCTATTAGATAGTAACAGCAACAAGGTTGGAAGTAGCCGCACTCAAACAATCCAATTTCCAAAAACTATTTTATTGCATCAAAGGGTGATATAGACAACGAACGAAAGGTCCAGCTGACGCGTTTCGCACCCTACAGTAGGTGCTTACTCATAGCTTGACCAAAATATGTGAACAGTGCATATATATAACCAAACATACATAATAATTAAACAATCAAGAGATTGAACAATTAGACAATTGACATCAGGAGGGATCACAGCTAACCGTGATCACATGTGGGCATTAATTTAACCCTCTATATGATAAACCAAGTCAATGTCCTGACATAATGAAACATAGTGACTGATGAATGTGTTATAAATATATGCCATTACACATGTGATAAATATAACAATATCATTGGAGACAACCTAATAAATAAGTGAAATAACAGTGAAATGATGAATGTAAATCCACATAACACAGCATAAGTAAAATCAATCTGGAGATATACATAATCTCACATGTGTAGGTATAAAAAACGATCCCCAAATCACATCGTGTATGAGTCCATACACGGTGCGATTTCACGTAAAAAGAAAAACACAACCCGAAACGCAGTGTCGGATCGTGCTATGTCCAATCTACATCTCTAACGGTGAGACTGGGACTGACCGTGTGTCATGAAAGAGAACCTCCAAGAGTAAACTATCATTAACATAAACATAACTTTGTCTCAACCAAGCATGACCCCAATCCCATGGCATCGCTCCATGCATGAGCCCATACACCACGCGACCCATGCCTGGGAGGTAGTACAGAGGCGAGACTTTGGGCAAAATACATATGTAAATGTGTCTTAAGAAATATAATAAGATGAGAACACAAGGAGGACAACAAAAACAAAAGCCAAAACACACGGAAACGCACAACCCGACAGCTCCAGCGTCAAAAAGATAAAAAAAAATCAAAAAGTCCCCGGCACCGTATCAGGTTAAAATGAAAAAGAGAGGAAACCCACTCCCCCGGTATGAACAACAATAAATTTAGATGATAACTAAATCCTGACCCAACCCGACTCAATGGCATCGCATCGCATGTGAACCGGCATACACGGTGCGACTAATGTCTCATAAGGGTAAATCTAGACGGATTAACTATATATCATTATCACAATAAGGTAAAATGGATCACATGGGGGAAGGGGGGGGGAAGAAGAGTAGGAGGGGAGAGAGAGAAAAAAAAAAAACAACAAAAAGAACCCGAAACGCAGTGTCGGATCGTGCTGTGTCCAATCTACATCTCTAACGGTGAGACTGGGACTGACCGTGTGTCATGAAAGAGAACCTCCAAGAGTAAACTATCATTAACATAAGACATAACTTTGTCTCAACCAAGCACGACCCCACGGATTAATCCCATGGCATCGCTCCGCGCATGAGCCCATACACCGTGCGACCCATACCTGGGAGGTAGTACAGAGGCGAGACTTTGGGCAAAATACAAATGTAAATGTGTCTTAAGAAATATAACAAAATGAGAACACAAGGAGGACAACAAAAACAAAAGCCAAAACACACGGAAACGCACAACCCGACAGCTCCAAAAAGATCAAAAAATCAAATAGTCCCCGGCACCGTATGAGGTCAAAATGAAGAAACCCACTCCCCCGGTATGAATAACGGATTAACTATATGTCATTATTACAATAAGGTAAAATGGATCACAGGGGGGAAGGAGGGGTGGGGGAAGAAAAATAGGAGGGGAGAAAAAAAAAAAAGACAAAACACGATAAAGGCCCCGATAAATACTATACAAAGTCAAGTCTAATCAATCTCAAATGTAAGGAAGCCAACTATGTGTGTCTAGGGGGGGGGGATCGTGAACGCACAACCACCTTCATGTATCAAAGCAGAGAATGGAGGGGAAGGGGGGGGAGGGGATAAAAAGGGGGGGAGGTAAAAGGAGGAAAAGAATGAGGAAGGAAAAAGGGGGGAAGCGAAGGGGACAGAAAATAGAAATGAAAAGGGGGAAGGGAGGAAGGAAAAGGAAAGGGTGAGCAAAGGAAGGGAACAGCTACTCATGGGCAATCTTTTAGGGGGCCTGTGATGAAATGGAAGAAAGAAAGATATTCATTCATAGAAATGGGAAACATCCCATTCATAATTCAAACCAAGAGGCTGTCTAGTGTTCATCATAAATATCCAAAAAAACTCCCTTTTACATAACAGTTTAAATCTATCACCATCTCTCTTGGGAACCACTACTCTCTCAATGCCCTCAATCCAAAGAGAAGAAACATCTTTATTATGGTGGATATTCCAATGTTTCACCACATTAGTAGATTTATTAATTGAAATATCATAAAGATGATCATGAAGTCTGTCTCTTAATTTGCGAATCGTGCGACCCATATATTGGACGTGGCACAATTCGCATGTAATGACATAAACAACAAATTTGGTGTTACAGTTAATGAAAGAGGTATACTTAAACTCTCTATTGGATGTAATAGAAACGCAGGAGGTACCCTTTTTAATGTGGGGACAACAAGGACATTGGTTACCACCACATTTAAAGTTCCCCTTAAACTGCAACCAGTGAGGTCTGGAATGATTACTGGAAAATAAACTTGGAGAAAGAGAAGCTCCAATAGTAGGGGCCCTTTGTGCAACCGATTTAACCCCTCCAGCCAAGATCAATGAATATGTGGGGTCATTTAGAAGTACAGGGATATATCTCTGGACAATATTCCTAATGGAATTGTACTGTAGGCTGAAGGGTGTAGAGAACAATGGTGTGGTCAGTGAATCCCCCCCCATTGTATTTCCCCTATTGCACCTATACCGTTTGTTCCGCAAGAGGTTGACCCTTTCTGTTTTGCTGGCGATCCGAATCGCCCTATCAGTAGAGCCAATCGGATACCCTCTGTCTAGGAACCTTTGTTTCATTTTAATGGTTTCAGTGTTGAAATCAGATGTATTGCTGCAAATTTGCTTCAGCTGTAGAAATTGACCGACAGGTATTCCTCTTTTTAAACATTTCGGGTGACCAGAGTCAGCCCTTAAAATGGAATTATCTGCGGTCGGTTTTCTAAATAATCTAGTGACCACTTTATTAGCATCATCATAGCTTAGAAGGACATCCAGGTATTCTATGCAATGTGAATTGAGCGTACCCGTGAATTTCAAGTTAAGAGAGTTGTCATTAAGGTAAACAAGCCAATTATCCAAAGTCCCAATGTCCTTATGACAGATAAAAATCAAATTGTCTATATATCGACGAAAAAACCTTATAGAAGAACGAAGGGGACTTCCTGATCCAAAGATGCGGGACCTCTCCCACCAACCCATGTAGAGGTTGGCAAGGGAGGCCCCGCATTTCTGGAGAAAGAAGTCCCCATCGAACATAAAGTAATTGTGAGAGAGAAGAAACTGTAGACATAACAGGATGGTCTCCTGATGTACTAAAGAATAGTCGCTATGATGCTGTAAAAAATAGGAAACTGCCTGTAGAACCAAGGAATGGGGAATCAAAGAATATAAGCTCGCAACATCACATGTGATCCATACAAAATCTGGATGCCATGTGAAATCATTCAAATCTAATAATAGTTGTTTAGTGTCCCTAAGATAACCAGGAAGGGATTTAACCAGAGGCTGGAGTTGGTGATCCACCCATTGGCCAAGTCGCTCAGTAAGCGACCCTATGCCCGCCACAATTGGTCTTCCTACCAAAGGATCAAGACCTATTAGAGCACCAGGCTGTGGTTACCCCCGGCTGGGAGGAGCTTTGGTTAAATATTGCAACTTCTCAGGTTGCAGCACGTGAGTCACTCTGTATTCCCAGTGTTATGGAAGTCCCCAGGTCGGACTTAGGTTTTGCATCAATGGTCTAGTTTATAACACAAGCACTCAAGGAGATGCTTGCACTTTCAGATGTACAGGGCCTCTATACTGGTGTGTCTCCTACACAGTCTGATGGTCTGGTACTTCGGAGAACCACTAGGTGGAGCACTGGATGGCAGGCTGTACAGCCCAAAGAAAAACAAGACCGGGGCTCAAACAGATGTGGAGTCAAAAGCGGGGAAAATCAGAAGGAACCTGTTGGGAGTTCAGAAGGAGTGTAGATCCCCAGTAGGTTGCAGGCTAGGGCGTGCGTGGAAACACACCAGAAAGAAAAAGTGGGCTCACACAGCGGTCAGCTGGTGCAGAGATGCCCCACTCGAGAGTGTGGCGTAGTGTGTCCTGCCCCCTACGGGTTCGGAACAGAGGGGGAGGTTATGCGGCATAGCTTTGCCCTGCCAGGGTCTAGATGAAAGGGCTGGCCCAGGATTTTCAACCTGGCTTTTCAGTTTCCTCATTTCTTAAAGTCCACTTCGGGATCTAGAGCCCGGGGATTTCTTAGAGATCTGGGTGGGATGAAATCCCCAATCCTGGGTCTGGGTTTTCTAACCTACCAAGAGACTGATTGCCCAGCTGGGTGGAGGCCTGTTAAGAGCAGTCAAGACCAGGTTTCTGGGTGACACATTGGGAGACGGCTCCAGAGAGAGAGAGAGAGAGAGAGAGAGAGAGAGAGAGAGAGAGACAGGTGGTCTCCAGGGGTCTAAAGGCTGCAGAAGGCAGTCTGGGCATCCACTTCTGCAAGGAGGCAGAGGTGACCCACAATCGTGCAGTGGCTGATTGATTGTCAGCCAGGGGGGCTACTGAACCATATAGCCAGGAGAGCTATTGATCGCTTAGTGTTAGTGTAACAAGGTCTCAGGTGTGAGAAGTTCAACATGGCCTAGGTCTGGAGACATGCTTGGCCAGTCCATCACCTTTACCCTCAGCTTCTTTAGCAAGGCAGTGGTCATCTTGGAGGTGTGTTTGGGGTCATTATCTTGTTGGAATATTGCCATGTGGCTCAGTTTTCGAAAGGAAAGGGATCGTGCTCTGCTTCAGTCTCCGAAAGGAAGGGGATCGTGCACTGCTACAGTATTACACAGTACATGTTGGCATTCATGGTTCCCTCAATGAACTGTAGCTCCCCAGTGTCAGCAGAACTCATGCAGTCCCTGGCCATGACACTCCCAACACCATGCTTGACTGTAGGCAAGACAAACTTGTCTTTGTACTCCTTACCTGGTTGCCACCACACACGCTTGACACCATCTGAACCAAATAAGCTTATCTTGGTCTCATCAGACCACAGGGCATGGTTCCAGTAATCCATGTCTTTAGTCTACTTGTCTTCAGCAAATTGTTTGTGGGCTTTCTTGTGCATCGTCTTTAGAAGAGGCTTCCTTCTGGGACGACAGCCATGCAGACCAATTTGATGCAGTGTGTGGCGTATGGTCTGAGCACTGACAGGCTGTCCCCCCACCCCTTCAACCTCTGCAGCAATGCTGGCAGCACTCATGCGTCTATTTCCCAAAGACAACCTCTGGATATGATGCTGAGCACGTGCACTCACCCTCCTTGGTCGACCATGGCGAGGTCTGTTCTGAGTGGAACCTGTCCTGTTAAACCGCTGTATGGCCTTAGCCACCTACTGCAGCTCAGTTTCAGGGTCTTGGCAATCTTATTACAGCCTAGGCCATCCTTATGTAGAGCAACAATTCTTTTTTTCAGATCCTCAGAGAGTTCTTTGACCAGTATGAGAGAGTGAGCGCGATAACACCAAATGTAACACACCTGCTCTCCATTCACACTTGAGACCTTGTAACACTAACGAGTCGCATGACACTGTGGAGAGAAAATGGCTAATTGGGCCCAATTTGGGCGTGTACTCACTTTTGTTGCCAGTGGTTTAGACATTAATGGCAGTGTGTTGAGTTATTTTGAGCCGATGTGCTGTTCAGTGTTAATGATGCTTAGGGTAGAGTTTGTGGTTAAGCCATGTGGCCCAGCATGCCAGAAATTTAGAGGAGGAGGAATTGGCAGATGCTAAAGTTTTTTCCATGTCACATTGGAAGTTTAGCAGGCAAATCGTGTCAGTATATGATGGTATTACGGTAGACTTCCAGAGTTTTTTAATATTTGTTTTGGCGGCTAGCAGGAGGTGTATTATAGTAGTACGTACCTTGGGGGGGAGGATGTGGGTATTTAGGTGTAGTAGTGCAAGTGCAGGATTTGGTTCAATTTGTTGGTTACATAGTTCTGAGATCAGGGAGAATATTTTATTCCAGAAGGATCTCAGAGATTTACAGGGCCATAGGATATGGTATAATGTCCCTAGTTCTCCGCACTCTCTCCAGCATTGGGTGTTATGGTTTGGGAACATTTTTGCCAGTTTGAATGGGGTAAAGTACCATAAGTGTAGTGTTTTTTGGTAGTTTTCCCAGTGGTTAATACATTTCGTGGCAGAGTATGTTATTTGGAATGCTTTGTTCCACTCATCGTCTGGGAAGGACTGCCCTAGGGTATCTTCCCATTTGTGCATGGTGGATGTTTTCAGTGGAGAAGATTGGGCCTGAAGTATTTTGTAGAACAGTGATATGCCTTTCACTGTGGGGTTAATGTTGTTGAAGTAATTATATATTGATAGAGGTATCTCTAGTGAGAAGGGAGTTTTATGGGATGT
The DNA here is from genome assembly GCA_018402905.1 of Glandirana rugosa. NCBI lineage: Eukaryota > Metazoa > Chordata > Amphibia > Anura > Ranidae > Glandirana > Glandirana rugosa. The sequence continues at coordinate 671,304 of BLSH010549075.1, forward strand.
GAGGTATTTTCTAATTCTGATGTAGTCAAATCGAGTGTGGTCTGGGATGTTGTGTTTGTTCTGTAGAGTTACGAACAAACAAATTTTGGAGCTTTCATAAAGGTGTTTTAGGAGGTTGATGCCTCTGTCACGCCATGTTGCTAGATTGAGGTGAGGGATGGCGTGGTTGAGGACGGATATTGGGGTGTCAATTTTTTGGGTTGGTTCCTTTACGGGGTTGTTTGTGGTTAATTCATTCCATGTCTCAATTGATCTTTTGGTGGTATTTAATCACCGCTGGGTTTTTTTTTTTTGCGCTATAATTAACAAAAAATGTTGTAAAAAAATGAATTTTTCTTCGTTTCTGTTATAAAATTTTGCAAATTAGTAATTTTTCTTCATAAATGTTGGCCAAAATTTATACTGCCACATATCTTTGGTAAAAAAAAACAAATTAGTGTATATTATTTGGTGCTTGTGTAAGTTATAGAGTCTACAAGCTATGGTGCCAATCACTGAATATTGATCACATCTGATGTACTGATGGCCTATCTCATTTCCTGAGACCCTAACAAGCCAGGAAAGTACAAATACCCCCCAAATTACCCCTTCTTGGAAAGTAGACATTCCAAGGCATTTAGTAAGGGTTGTGGTGAATTTTTTGAAGTTGTAATTTTTTCCCACAATTCTTTGCAAAATGAAGATTTTTTTTTCTTTCCCAAAATTGTCATATGTTACGGGTTATTTCTCACACCCAGCATATACATACCACAAATTACACCCCAAAATACATTCTACTACTCCACTCGAGTATGGCAATACCACATGTGTGAGTCTTTTACACAGCCTGTCCACATACAGAGGCCCAACATGCAGGGAGCGCCATCAGGCATTCTAGGAGCATAAATTACACACATAATTTCTTGACTACCTCTTGCACTTTTGAAGGTCCTGGAGTACCAGGACAATGGAAACGCCCAAAAAATGACCCCATTTTGGAAAGCAAATACCCCAGCGTATATTCAAGGAGGCATAATGAGTCTTTTGAACATGTCATTTTTTTCCACAGGTTTTTGGAAAATGTGGAAAAAAAATGAAAACGCATTTTTTTTTTACACAGAGTTGTAAATTTATACAATATTTCTAACACACAGCATGTACATAACAAAAATGACACCCCAAAATATATTCTGCTACTCCTCCCGAGTATGGCGATACCACATGTGTGACACTTTTACACAGCCTGACCACATACAGAGGCCCAACATGCAGGGAGCACCGTCAGGTGTTCTAGGGGCATACATTTCGAATCTAATTTGACTACCTTTTACACTATTGTGAGGCACTGTGGTGGCATGGATAGGCACTGTAGTGGCACAGATGGGCAGGGTAGGGGCACGGATGAGCAGTGTAGTGGCACAGATGGGCACTGTAGTGGCACGGATGGGCACTGTAGTAGCATGGATGGGCACTGTAGTGGCACGGATGGGCAGTGTAGTGGCACGGATGGGCACTGTAGTGGCTTGGATGTGTCATGGATGAGAACTGATGTGGTATGGATGAGCATGAATGAGGCACAAATGAGCCATGGATGGGGATGGATGAGCCACGGATGGGTAGGTGAGCACGGATGGGTGGGTGAGCCCGGATGGGTGAGCATGGCTGGGTCAGCATGGATGGATGGCTGGGTGAGCATGGATGGATGGATGGGTGAGCATGGATGGATGGATGGGTGAGCAGGGTTGGGTGGGTGAGCATGAATGGATGGATGGGTGAGCATGGATGGATGGGTGAGCATGGATGGGTGAGCATGGATATATGGATGGGTGAGCACCGCTGGGTGGGTGAGCATGGATGGATGAGCACGGCTGGGTGGGTGAGCATGGATGGATGGCTGGGTGAGCACGGCTGGGTGGGTGAGCATGGATGGATGGGTGAGCATGGATGGATGGATGGATGGGTGAGCATGGATGGATGGGTGAGCACGGCTGGGTGGGTGATCATGGATGGATGGATGGATGAGCACGGCTGGGTGGGTAAGCATGGATGGATGGCTGGGTGAGCATGGATGAGCATGCATGGCTGGATGGGTGAACAATGCTGTGTGAGGATGGCTGGATGGGTGAGCATGGATGGATGGGTGAGGATGGGTGGCTGAGCATGGATGGGGTGAGGATGGCTGGGTGGGTGGTGGATGGATGGGGTGAGGATGGCTGGGTGGGTGGTAAATGGATGGGGTGATGATGGCTGGGTGGGTGGTGGATGGATGGTGGGGGTTGCTAACTGTCATTTAGCAGCACTGTGGGCATTACACATCGCCCATAACGCTGCAGCACCTCCTCTCTCCCCCCTCTCTCTTCTCGCAATGCACCGATTGGTGCGGAGAGGAGGGAGAAAAGCCGGCGGAAGCACCGGTGGTAAAAGGCAGCTCACAGTGGCCATTCACCGCGATCCGTGATGTGCCGGGTCCCCTGGACCCGACGGTCATGGATGTTCCCGTGTACGCGCCCCAGGGGGCGCACGGGAAGCGCATTCATGGGAGGACGTCAATAGACATCCTCCCAGAGTTAAGCAATTGCCCTGTAGACGTCTTTTGTCTATAGGGCGACTGTTAAGTGGTTAAAGACAGTCTTACCCATTGCAGTAGTAGGGGTCACCATCTTCAATTGAGTACGCTGTCTCATGAAGCAGTCCTCTGTCGCACTTCACTGGCTAACTCTCCCTGGTGGCCACGGGATAGAACTGCAGCCGCCCTTTTGAACTCCTTAGCACCCCCTGCTGGCACAACAGTTACTTCCTCACTGTTGCTAGGGGTCACTGCAAAACATATTTGTGCGGGAATTTGGGCTTGCAGACAAAAAAATGTTCCTCTGCAACATTGACTCTTAGTGTACCCCACAAACAGGAACAAGACAAAAAAATCATGTCCCAATTTACCACATTCCCGGCATGGGATCTGGAGACTTTCTCTGGTTGCTAAAGGCAATGGCATCCTCTCAGCTGCTCTTTGCTGGCTCTCCCAAACACTTTACTTTTCTTTCCGGGAAGCTGTGTTGCTTTACGCTTGCCATAATCCTCTGTAGGTGATACCTTTGGCTTGTGATTTCTTGGACTAACATCACCAGCATTGCTGGGGGCGACCACACTCCTCTCAAGCTTCTAGTGGGCCTGTTGCTCACTCTGTCTGGAATTTTTCTAACGTACTTTATCCAAGATTGTGGCTTTATAGCTGTCATAGTCACCTCTGTTAGCAACCATATTTTTCTGTACTCTTTCATAATAAGTCTCCACTTCAGCAGGGGGACCGGATGGTGTCCATATAGCCAGACTGACGCGTTTCCAGGGTGAACCCTCCTCCTCAGAGCCTAAAGACTAGGAAGCTTACCCCTAAATATATATACACACACTGACATAGGTGGGCTGGGTCATGATACAAGACGCCTCCCCACTAGTGGGGAGTGGCTAAATTACCCCACCTGATAGCAGTACCACTCATTTCAGTGTCAGCCTACATAAACAGTACATATATACACACTTACACACATAGATATACCCACACACGTATATATGCACGCCATGCATCCGTGCCACAGGCAATATGTAACGGATGTAATTGCCAGCTTTACCGTCAAAAACATATGAACAATTGGATTGCTCTCTAAACCTTGCATCAGCTCCCAATCCGTGCATCCCCCACATCCACCTGCAACCATTAATATTGCTGCCATACATATCCCAAGATTGATCAATTCCTGCTGGCACTCAGCTGTGACATCCATAGACAGTATCTTGCCTACCCGTTTTGCTAGTGACATCACTGGCACATGCACTCTGAAGGAACGACCACCTGCGCTGTTTCTTCAGAGCCCCGTGCCGTGAACGGCGAGTCCCGCATGCATGCACGCCAGCCATTCACAAAGCTGGAGTCCGCAAACCCTAGTCACACCATCCTTGGGAGCTGCTTTGTGGTGACCCGGTCTGTCGCATGTCCTATCCCCTCTGGCCCCTGGGGGGGACCTCCCGCCTCAGCTCCGATCTGGACACTTGTCCGGGATTCCCTTGGCTCCCAACTCGAGGTTAGTCATTACCCGACAATAGCTTTTTTAAGTAATAGAGAGGTATTTATTATTTATTTTTATATTTTTGTGGTAGACACTATATACTTATGGATAACCCTACATCTACCATTTTTCTAGTACCATCATATATAAAACTCCTGATGAGTGGCTGAAATGCCACAAAACGCATTGAGTTCCAGGCCAAGGGCTCTTAATGAGAAGCTATTGACCATGGGTACCAAGACAAGTCCAGTTTTCTAAATATATATATTTTTACGGTCTTTATTTGTATATAGGACGTACGAGTCATTATTGTTTTGCCAAACGTGCATATATGTTGGTCTGTGTATACATGCTAGACGAGTCTTACCAACATGCACTTTGATTACTGTATCATGAATTTTGTACAAAAGGTATTATTTGATTATTGCATCATGTATTTTTCTATTAAATTTAGCAATGTCATATTATGATTCATTTGTTTCATGTTATTATGCTATGTGGTATTTAATCAGAGTGACTTTATATTTACAACATGTTTTTTTATATACAGTTCCAACATCCTTAGTTGTATTGGCAGACCTCATTTAAAGCCCCAATAAGTTTTCCTCTTTTTTTTTTTGTGCATCCATTTTTAGGGGTGGAGGCATGCCACTGTTGGGCGCACCAGGTCACATGTTTTTATGATTGTTGTTTATTTAGAACTGCTAGATCACTACATGATCTGTCAGCAGTAGACATGTATTGAACAATTTTGACCAGATTCCCCTGCTAACTCTGTCTGTGTTCATTCTTCTAGTATTCAAGAGAGCAGGGATGACTCTGGAAGAGCAGTCGTGGACCTCTAATCTCGAGAACCAGACCGTTAGACGCAACTGTACTGGACATGGATGTAGAATTGTACTCAGTGACAGAAGGCCTGGCCTGAAGAGAAGGTGCACTGGGTTCCAGAAGCTGAATTGTGCTAACAGGGGGAACCATGACCTAATTGGCTGATAAGGCATCACTGCTACTACCACCACAACCTCTGCCCGAAGTCTTAATAGAAAACCAGACGTTGACCAGGACTGGAAGAAATGCATAGGTCCTACTGCATTCCCAATGATCCATCAGGGCCTCTGCATCTTAAACCTCCACATGTAGAGACCATTCGTTGTGGACTCTGGAAAATCTGTTAGAACATTTTGGACTCTTGGAAAAAAAGCTGCTGAGCTGTAGGCTCGATTGTTCTGTGAGTCCCCAGGCTGTCTTTTAACACTGGAGACTGCCATAGTGGACTAACCTAAGAGCACTGACGCTCCCTACGTTATATGGTGAAAGGCCTGAAACCTGCTTCCTGGCTCCCACTGCTGGAGAAACCCCTTGCAGAAGGTCACCTTCTCCAGCTTCCATTTGATCCTCAGATCCATAGACCCCATAGTGCCAATCATTTTAGACACTGAAAGGAGCGCAGGTGGGAAGAAGACAGGGCCAAGAGTATTCAGATCCTGAGGCCCACAAGAGACTGAATGGGCTCCAGGTGTCTCCTTGCCAGATTCAGCAGCCAGCCACATTTGCAGAGCATAGAAAAGACCTGAGCTCTGGGTTCCAGCAGCTGCCATCTGTCTCGGGACGGTAGGACAAGGAGCTCCACGTAACTAGGCAAGCGTATGCTTCTTGTTTGATAAAGACTATAACAACCAATAAGGCCCTGAAAACACACAGGGTGATGTTGAAAGCCCGAATGGCTAGAGCTGGAGATGGTCTTGACCTACAGTAAACTGAAGGAACTTGCGGAAGTCTTCTATAATGGACACAAGAAGGTAAGCATCTTAAGTCTATTGGAAACAAGCCAGTCACCTGGCTGTACCCCCTATCAGGGACAATGCTTCTTGAACTTCTTTACTGAAATTGTCTCAGGTGTGCAAGGTCTAAAACCAGCCTACACAAGCTGTTCCTCTTCATGACCATAAAAAGAGAGAGCACCTGCCCTGAAAACTCTCGCATTCAGAGACTGGCACAGCAGCACTTCAACACCAGTGACTTACGTAAAGCATGAGTATATGCTTTCTTTACCTCAGAGTGAGGAAAAATCCTTGGAAATTACTCAAAGAAAATAGAGGACTTCCGATGGACCATGTATGTTCCGAAAAGGACCACTTTGACATCCTAATAGTCTGAGGCCCGACTCAGTAGCTTCTTGGAACCCCCGAGTTCAAGCTTTTAGCATACTTCTAATGGGGATATCTGGTCTTCTCACAAACTCTTCCTAAAATCCCATCCTGGACTGTAAAAACATGTGACCCTCACATGCTCTGAACTTTATTCTCTAGACTGTCCCCTTCTGGGCTAGCCAGTGCTGGTCCTGATGTAGGACCTCAACTTGCCCACTGCGGCATGGGTTATGGTGCTATTCAGCTTGTCAAAAGATGAAGCTCCGTAACAGGAATGTTAAACCACGCTTATTAGAGGCGGGATTAGCAAGCCCAGGCCCCAGCCATAGCACTCACTTTGCCATAGCTGACGAGAGCATAAACCGCACCACTATGCAGCTGATGTCGTTTGGAGCCTTATTATGGAAACCGACATCAGCTCCGGCTTCTGAACTACAGAGTTTCAGAAAATGGTCCTGAATCCTGCATCCACATTCTCCATTCACATTTCCATCTTGTTCGATATGGCCACAAGAGCCCAGGCCAACATTTGGGCTATTCACTGTATCTTCCAAGGAAGAGCAACATGCTTGTTCGCCTCATCAAGGCCTCAGCAATTTAGAAAAGCAGCCTTAAAATGCTTCACATCCTTATTTATGAATGGATAGAGCTTTGCATTTTTGAGGGATGTCTTGCGACCTTGCTCCGCTTATCCAATGATGTCCCCAAGTTCTGTTAAGAATGGAAATTTAGAACACTCTCTCTCTATGGCTATGTTTCCACTATTGCGCTCCCCAAGTCGCACGATTCAGAGTATGACCTCAATCCGACTCCAAGTGCAGCACTGATCCAACATTACAGTCTCTGGTTCAAAGTTGTATCAAAAGTCTCATGAAGTAGTGCAGGAACCCCATCGAAGTCCCTGCGACTCTAAGTTGCATAGATTGGAATGGGTGCCGTTGAAATCAATGGGCTGTGACCTGCCATGCGACTACATCAAAGCCGCATTCCAAGTCGCACCAGTGGAAATGGAGCCAAAGGTGCTCATATGGCTTCCTCTTGCTTTGCATGAGACTTTATCTTGTTTGGAACAACTCCAGTTCTTCCTTGTCAACCTAGTGGGAGAACATGCCGCAATGGCTGCAGGGCCATAGATCATTTTTCCAAGTGGTAAAGCATGGGGGGGGGACCAAGCAGCACTGTGTGGGGTCTATGGAGCATGGCTCCATAGACCCACACAGCACAGGAGCGAGCATGCATTGTGTGAACCCTTAGCAAGAGCAGCTTTCTTTTGTGGCACACAAAGAAGAGGAGGATCAGGGCCACTCTGTTCAAAACCATTGCACAGAGCTGGTGTATATAACATGTTCTTTATTTATTTATTTATTTATTTTAATTGAAAATTCTGCGATTCAGTTCAGTGCGATTTGAGCCCATTCATTTAGATTACACTGCATTACACCAAAGTTGTGCATGCACCAATTTTAGGAACGCATTGAAACCGGATCACATGGGCATTTTGTATCATCGGATCTGGGGCAGGCAACACACTTTGATTGTTGTTAAGATTTCACTGACACCCGCTGTAGATTGCAAAGGCAGTGCGATTTGAATGTGGTGCAGGACCAGGGCCCCCTTTAATATTGATTGGACCCTGGGCAAGCATTTTCTTCGCCCCCCCTTCACATTCACATCATGACTGCTCACTGAATGGTTGCTGGAGGTTACAGCACATCATTAATGCTCACTGAATGGTTGCTGGAGGTTACAGCACATCATTAATGCTCAGTGATTGGTTTCTGGAGGTCACAGCACATCATTAATGCTCACTGATTGGTTGCTGGAGGTTACAGCACATCATTAATGCTCACTGATTGATTGCTAGAGGTTACAGCACATATTCTCCTTTCTGCCTGCACACCATGGACTGGGGAGGTGGGGGACTCACCAATAGACAGAAAACTCCTAGAATGTGTTATTAGCAATGAGCAGAGCACACACAGAGCTATGGAAGTAGGGACTGCAGTGTGTGTGAAAGAGGCCTTCATGGTGAAAGGACTACTTTAAACCAGAACAGCCTGTTCTGACTCTCATACACTCCATTTTTTTCTTTCAAAAGTTTTTATTGTTTAACATAAGATATAAGGCAGGACCGACATGAGGTAATACAGAAGATATGTATACAACATCATTAATAAATTAACAAAAAGATGCATTGACACATACAAAGGCACTTGGGAGTATACAAAATGAGCCATGAAACATAAACAAGAGGGAGTCAGGAGAAGGCCACATGAGAGCCCGAACCACGAGTGAGGGAGGAAGGGGCTATCCATACACCACCCGGCGCCCCTCGTGGGAGCAATCTGCGCCAGGTGGGGCAGGGAGCGTTTTGAGGGTATTGAAGGGGGCTGTCGCTGCAGTCCTGTCTCCGTCAAACATACAAGGCGTGTAGGGAACTGAGCAGGGAAGTCTAGGTTCGCCTGCTCTGGACCCGAGACAAGGCTCCATGATTAGTGTTGAGCGAACCCGGACTGTAACGTTCGGGTCCGTACCGAACTTTCGGGTGTCCGTGGCACGGACCCGGACCCGGACATTTCAAAAATCGTTCGGGTTCGGTTAGTGTCGGTACGGTAATCATCCGTACCGACACTACCGAAGATTCCCGTTTGGTCACTTTGCGAACAACTAACCGACGGGACGTCGAAGAGTTGTGCACCTCATTTTATCGTCTTGGGGCCTGGCTTGGGCTTGCTAAAAACTTTACAGGCCCAGGCCCAGGCACGGTGCCTGTGGGCTTTCAAGCCATGCCTGGGCTTGCAATGTCAGGCCCAAGCGAGTTGTGATTAGTACCTCGGAACAGAGCCCAGGTCTCGTCCGCTTGGATCTGAAGGGACGAGTCAAGGGATGTGCGGAAC
>BLSH010549075.1:692835-705803 GCA_018402905.1 Glandirana rugosa
CAGGGTGAGGGGGGTCTTTGGAGAGGAGACCCAGCTTCTGCAGGAGAGATTCGCCGTCCTGTAGGGAGGTGAATTTGAAGGACTTGTTGTTCAATTCAAATTTCAGGCCAAAGGGGAATTGCCACCAATACTTGTTGTTCTTCTGTTGCAGGATTGTCAGCAGGGGTTTGAGCGAACGTCTGCGTTGTATGGTATAGGGGGAGATGTCAGCAAATAGTTGAATAGGATGCCCCATGAGGTGGATTTGTGATGCATGTCTGGCTTTTCTCATTAAGTCCTCCTTGACCCCATAATAGTGAGGTTTAACAACAATATCGCGGGGGAGCCCGTCTGAGCGTGGGGGGCCCAAGGTTCTGTGAGCACGGTCCAGTTCCAGTTTATTTGGCTGTAAGTCCAGCAGAAATTCTTTGATAAGTGTTTGGACAGCTCCTGTGATGTCTGTGATGCTTTCAGGGAGGCCTCTGATCCTAAAGTTTAGCCTTCTGGATCTATTTTCAAGATCATCTATTTTGGCGATTGCCTCCTCTAGTTGCCTGTGTATGTCCTGTATTCTGTCTGTATTTTGAATAGCCCTTGTGATCGTGGCGTCCATTTTAGATTCGATCGTCTCAATGCGTGTCCCAAGGTTTTGAAGATCTATTTTGATCTCAGAAGTGATCTTAGAAGCAATGTTAGCTAATCCCCTGTCCAGTAGATCAGCGAATTTGGAAAACATGAGGGTTAAGTCCTGTGAGTGCGGGGGGCTCCTCTGCTGGGCCGGGAGGATGTTAGAGTGAGATTGGGCCGGGGTCATCATTAGCTCCTCCATTGTCTGGTTCAGGAGGGATTCGGTAGAAGCAGGAGAAGTGGGACCCTGATGGGTAGCGTTTATGGGATATCTGTCTCCTACCTCTTCCCTCCATGGGGATTGTGCGGGGGAGATGCTGCGGCCTTCTTCGCGGGACGAGCGTTCCGCCGCCATCTTGGGGCCTCCGGCTTGGGCGTCTGCGGCCGAGAATTGCTCCCGCAGGTCCCTCCTGGGTTGAGTCGTGCTCATGGGGGGATCCCCTGTGAGGTGGTCGTCTCAGGAGTGGCGACTGTGAGGGGGGACCTCCTCGCTGCTGTGCTCTGGGGGTCTGAAGCACCGGAGCGGGACGGAGCACGGGGACTAAGCGTCCATCTTGTCGGCTCCGCTCAAGCGCGCTCATACACTCCATTTATTGTGTGGATGTATAGCTTGGTTTGAGACTGCATGCCAGTAATGGTCAATTGATGAGGTTTTCAGGGCCTCAATTGCAGCCCCTGACGCACCAAAGGGCTGTGCATATCATTTACTGCCAGACATACTACGTGAGATGGTCAGAGATTGCATGCATATAAGAGACGGTCAGAGACTGCAGGCGTACTACAGGAGATGGTCAGAGACTGCAGATGTACTACAGGAGATGGTCAGAGACCTTCCAGGTACTGTCTGATCTCCTATCCCTGTATATTGTCTGCTTAAAACTCACAATGGTCCTTCCTGATCACCATAACAGGTACTGTCAGTGTTCCCACACACCACACTTGTAATTTACTTACTGTGTGACACCGACAATGAGGACAGGTCCCAGCCTTTCAGCATGGACTATACAGAGGAGGGAGGAACTGTCCCTACCTCTCCTCCCCACTTATCACAGGTCTGGTTGTTAGGGGGTTGAGTGATTGGCTGTTAGGGGGATGTGGAGGTCACGTGAAGGGAGGTCAGGGAGTGGTTGGTTGTCCAACTGCACCCCAATAGTCAAAAAGCCAACCGCTCCAGGTGAAAAGATTGATCCACCCCATGGATCCAGGTGAGTGCTTGCCTCGGTTCACAAATGCTGATCAAGGAAAAGAAGGAATGGCCACACATCTACCCAGGATCCAACCTCTTTTATTGTAGTTTACCATACAGCATATTAGGAAGCATGTGAAAGAAGCATCACAGAAACATCATGCATAAGATGGACATGTTTCATGCACCTCACGTGCACTTAATCTTCACCTTGAAGATTAAGTGCATGTGAGGTGCACAAAACATGTCCATCTTATGCATGCTGTTCCTGTGATGCTTCTTTCACATGCTTCCTGATATGCTGTATGGTAAACTACAATAAAAGACGTTGGATCCTGGGTAGTTGTGTGGCCATTCCTTCTTTTCCTTGATCAGCATTTGTGAACTGAGGCGAGCACTCACCTGGATCCATGGGGTGGATCAATCTTTTCACCTGGAGTGGTTGGCTTTTTGACTATTGGGGTGCAGTTGGACAACCAACCACTCCCTGACAGCCTTGTGCAGGAGATGCGTTACAGGTTTTCTGCACCACATCCTAGTGTGAACCAGGGCTGATTATTGCCTTTTCAACACAATTAAAAAAGAGCCAGGACACTGACAGAAAACAGTCCAGCCTGGCTCTGGCAGCAATGTTGTTGTGCCTGGTAACCCCTCGGCCCTTTGGTTCTGCAGTCAGCACCACAATATAGCTGACAGAGCCAGGCTGGACTGTCAGTATCAACCAAGCAGTGGAAAATGGTAACCCATGAATTCAGTGATTAATGAATGATTTTGCCAGTTGCCACCAACTCACTTACTTTAATGGTAAGTGGTCTGTGATGACCATCTCTCAGACAGCAAGCAAGCTGAAAAGGAATGAGGGAGGCTCAGCTCCTTAGCAGCAGCTCTGGTGACTTGCGTTTTCTCTGCTCCATTCTCCTCCGAAGTCCAAGGCAGGAAGAACAGAGTGTAGAAACAGTTGCCGCCCGCTCCCACTGTGTCTATGATCTGTCCACCGGGAACCCAGCGCAGCCTGGTCGTAACAGTGCGACGTAAGTGCCTGTGACTGTGTGCCTTACACCTGACCAGCTGCATCCACTTCGCCCACAATACTGACTTCTGTGCTCCGCTGTTTGTTGTTGCAGTGTTGGCGCCATGAGAGGCGACAGGGCAGAGACACTTTTTATATTTGGCAGGATTCTCTGGGGGGTTTGGACATCCCATACCTCCCCTTATCTACGCCCCTGAATGGCTGTTTACTTAGTGTGTGGCTTGTATCCCACTCTTTGAGAGATTCTTGCACCACGTGCCTCACTAGGGATTCCATTTGCTGGAAAACACCACCACCTGGGCTTAGCATTGCTCACACAGAGACTTGCCCTTCTGGGACCAGAGTCCCGCATCCCCAGCAGGCTCCCTCCTTGGAACGTCTGAAATAGTGGTGGGTGCATAGAGGAGGATTCAATGCTTCTACCATGAAGGTTGGGCCTTGACAGTGACCTATGACAAATACAACTGGGAAAAAAGTTGTGACCCAATGAAGTGTTTATCGTCTCATGCCGTGTATTGTCAACCTTACCTAGAAGGACTCCCAAAAGCAAATAGACTAGAAAGGAAATGTGGTCAAAGAACTCAAGAGTTTCCAGGTCAGCAAGGAAAGGGTTAAACCCCCCTCTCATACCTGCTACCCTAGGGCTGGCCACACGGGGGAGGGGGAGGGGCAGTGTTACTTCCCCAGTGTGAACCTGCACAGGAAGACCGACAACCTGCCCAGGAGATCAAATCATGACAAAATCACACACAGATACAGCATACAGGGATGTTAATGCAGAGTAGGGATGGGCCGAATGGACCCCTGTTCGGTTTGCAGGAGAATTGCAAAAGTTTTTACCCAAATAATGAACCCCATTAACGTCAATGGGAACCAAACTTCAAAAATCAAAAGTGCCCATTTTGAAGGCTTATATGCAAGTAATTGTGCATACAATGGTTATAGGGGTCCGGGTCCTGCCCTGGAGGACATGTATCAATGAAAAAAACGTTTTTGAAAAACTTCATTTTTAAATGAGCAGTGATTTTTTTGATTTTTAAAGTGAAAGCATAAAAATGAAAAATTCCTTCTAATATGGTGCCTGGGAGTCCCCTTAGTCTACCTGTAAAGTGGTAGATCTGTACCTTTTTTAGAATCTGCTGCAGCAATAATTGCATTTATAAAGTAAAAAAAAAATGTCATTTCCCCCACAAGCTTCCTTTATTTTGCTCAGCAACAGCTGGGGAGCCAGTGTGTATGAAGAGGCCACAATGTAGTGCACTGGGAACAAGATTAGAGATTTTTTGGATAAATTCTGGTGTCACTTTGCCTTTGGATAGAAGTAACATGTGTGTAAAAATTGGGCTTTGGGTGTCAGTTGTGCCTTCACACCATAACCCCATAGAGGTGCTCTTCATCATGGCAAGAATTGGCCTTTCTATAAAAAAAATTGCAATGATATGCACCTGTCAAACAGGTGCAGAAAAATTGGTCTTTGGGTGTTGGTGGCGCCTTCCTACCGTAACCCTATAGAGGTGTTCTTGATGAAGGTAAAAAAACTGCAATGATATGCACCTGTCAAACAGGTGCTGAAAAAATGGTCTTTGGGTGTTAATTGTGCTCATTAAACCTATATCGAAAACATTGTTCCAGATGAAATTATTGAACACCCTCAAAGCTAGGCAGCCTCGAAGAAGGAGGGAATTGGAGTGGGAGCTACAGCTCTAGTGTGTTGGAATAGGTAAAAAAACTTAGCTGTATGGTGAATGGAGGCAGCGCCTCAAAAAAGATTAGATCCTGGTAACCTAATGACAACTGTAGAGGGAGAGGAGGGTAAAAGGGCACCAGCCTGGTCCAGCCTTGAAGTTCTGCAGAGATTCCACATGCCAAAAAAACTCAATCGGTGACATCGGCATCAGGGGCTTCATAACTGAGAATGCATGACTGATTCATTTTTATAAAAGTCGAATGGTCCACGGAGTCTGTGAACAGACGTGTTCTATGATCAGTCACAAAACCTCCTGCAGCACTGAATGCCCGTTCTGAAAGCACACTAGGTGTAGGGCAGCCCAACAACTCAATAGCATACTGGGCAAATTCTGGCCAGTGGTCTATTCTCATGACCCAGTAAGCCAGTGGATCGTCAGCTGTAAAGCTCTCCATCTCTGTTTTGGCCCCGAGGTAATCATCCACCATGTGATGCAGACGCTGCTGATGGGATGTGGAAGCTAACAGGCCTGGGTGGCGACGACTAGAAAAATGACGAAATGCCTCACTTAGGCAGACGCCTTCTCCAACGCTCCTCTCTTGACCAACAGAAGACTCAAAAGAATGTTTTCCAGGACACTGTACCCAACTGGAGTCGGGAAAAATGTTCAATAAAATCCTCTTTAATGTGTCCTCAAGAGATTTTATCTTCTGCACTCTCTGTGGGGACGGGATGAGTTCTGAGACCTTCCCCTTATAATGGTGGTCAAGGAGGGTTGCCAACCAGTATTGATCATTCTCCTATACACCACATATTTTTGGGTCCTTATATAGGCTTTGAAGCATGAGGTTACTCATGCACCTCAAATTTGCTGAGGCTTGAGAAGCAGACTCCTCGGGGTCACTCAGGATGACAGCATCTGCAACTTCCTCCTCCCAGCCACGTACTACTCCCAAGGGTCCTGGGTTTGGAAAGCCAATGCTTACAGATTGACGCATGTCTTCCTCTTCTTCGAAGCCTGCAAAAGTGCCAGAATCCTCCTCATCATCCTCCTCCCCTCTCTCCTCCTGAATGTTCTGTGACATAGGAATGATGGTGTCTGGATAAAGTGGGCCTTGAGGGGAAAGGAAGTCCTCCTCTTCCTCCTGCTGCTCTGCCTCCATTGCCCTGTCCATAATGCCACGCAGAGTCTGATCAAGCAGGAACACAACAGGGATTGTGTCACTGATGCATGCACTGCCTCGGCCATTAGTGTTGATCAAACCCCCGGATGTTCAGGTTCGGTGGGTTCGGCCGAACTTCGGGAAAAAGTCCGGGTTCAGTACCAAACTCGACCCGAACTTTATCCCGGACCCCGAATCCCATTGAAGTCAATGGGGACCGAACTTTTCGGCACAAAAATGGCTGTAACAAAGTCCTGGCAAGTGCTAGAGGGCATAAAAGGAAGTAAAATGGGGGTAAGAGTAGGGCAAGTACCCTACAAAAAAATGGGGATAAGGAAAATAAATTAAAATCAAATAAAAAAAAATGGGAAGGGAGGGTGGATGTGGAGTAGGAGCCTAGCAACACAGTTTTTTTTTTGTTTATAATTGGGGTAGCCCCCAAAATATTGAGGCATATTCAAAAAAACAAGTATACGAATGGCTGTGTGAGTCCGGTCTAAATGTCTATTTTGCACAAGGTACAGACAAGTCTTGTGGGATCCATGCCTGGTTCATTTTAATAAACGTTAGCTTGGCTGTGGACAGGCGGCTGCGCTTGTCTGTGATAACGCCCCCTGCCATGCTAAACACACGTTCAGACAATACACTGGCTGCAGGGCAGGCCAGCACCTCCAAGGCATAAACAGCAAGCTCAGGCCATGTGGCCATTTTAGAGACCCAGAAATTGAATGGGGCAGACCCATCAGTCAGTACATGTAGGCGTGTGCACACATACTCTTCCACCATGTTGCTGAAATGCTGCCTCCTGCTAAGACGTTGTCTATCGGCTGGTGATGCTGTTTGTTGTGGCGGGCTGCTGACAAAGCTTTGCCACATTTCGGCCATGCTAACCCTGCCTTCTGAGGTACTGGCGGTGCCACAGCTGCGTTGGCGGCCTCTTCCTCCTCCTTCTCCTCTGCCTTCGCCTTGTGCTTCCGCTGAGCCCTCGGTGTCATTTGGGAATGCCCTCAGCAGCGCGTCTACCAGCGTGCGCTTGTAGTCACGCATCTTCTGATCACGCTCCAGTGAGGGAATTAAGGATGGTACATTGTCCTTGTAACGGGGATCCAGCAGGGTGGCCACCCAGTAATCAGCACACGTTACAATGTGGGCAACTCGGCTGTCGTTGCGCAGGCACTGCAGCATGTAGTCGGCCATGTGTGCCAGGCTGCCCAGAGGCAAAGACAAGCTGTCCTCTGCGGGAGGTATATCATCTGTGTCCTCCGTATACCCTCAGCCACGCTCCAGGGATGCCCACGAGCTGCGTTGGGTGCCACCCTGCTGCGGTTCCACCTCCTCCTCCTCATGATCTTCCTCGTCCTCCTCATCCTCCAGAACTGTGCCCTGGCTTGAATATTTTTGACCTGGCCTATGCTGGTGCAGGAACCCACCCTCTGAGCCACTTGCGAATGACTGGCCTGATAACCATGGAAATGACCCCTCTTCCTCCTCCTCCTCATCCTCCTGTGCCACATCCCCTTCCATCATCGCCCGAAGTGTTTTTTCAAGGAGACATAGAAGTGGGATAGTAACGCTGAGAACAGCGTTATCGGCACTGGCCACGTTGGTGGAGTACTGAAAACACCGCAATACGCTACACAGGTCTCGCATGGCGGCCCACTCGTTGGTGGTGAAGTGGTGCTGTTCCGCAGAGTGACTGACCCATGCGTGCTGCAGCTAAAACTCCACTATTGCCTGCTGCTGCTCGCACAGTCTCTCCGGCATGTGCAAGGTGGAGTTCCACCTTGTGGGCACGTCGCATATGAGGCGGTGAGCGGGAAGGCCAAAGTTCCGCTGCAGAGCAGACAGACCAGCAGCAGCAGGGTGAGAACGCCGAAAGTGCGCACAGACGGCCCGCACTTTCTGCAGCAGCTCTGACATATCCAGGTAGTTTTTTAGAAAATTCTGTACCACCAAATTCAGCACAGCGCCAGGCAAGGGATGTGCGTCAAACGGGCTAGGCCCAGAGCCGCTATGAGATTTCGCCCATTGTCGCACACCACCAGGCCGGGCTTGAGGCTCAGTGGCAACAACCACTCATTGGTCTGTTGTTCAATGCCCGTCCACAGCTCCTGCGCAGTGTGGGGTTTATCCCCCAAACATATCAGTTTTAAAACAGTCTGCTGTCATTTCCCCCTGGATGTGCTGATGTTGGTGGTGAAGGTGTTACGCTGAGCGGATGAGTAGGTGGTCGAGGAGGAGGAAGCACAGTAGGAGGGGGAGGCAACAGGAGGCAAAGAGAAATGCCCTGCAATCCTCGGTGGTGGAAGGACATGCGCCAAATGGCTAGCCGGCTCAGGCCCAACCGCCACTACATTTGCCCAGTGTGCAGTTAGCGAAATATAGCGTCCCTGCCCGTGCTTACTGGTCCAGGTATCAGTGGTTATGTGGACCTTGCCACAGATGGTGTTGCGCAGTGCACACTTGATCTTGTCCCCGACTTGTTTGTGCAGGGAAGGGATGGCTCACCTGGAAAAGTAGTGGCGGCTGGGAACCACGTTCTGTGGGACAGCCACTGCAATCAGGTTTTTGAAACTGTCCATGTCCACCAAACGGAATGACAGCATTTCAAAGGCCAGGAATTTTGAAATGCTGGCATTCAGGGCCAGGGATCGCGGGTGGGTAGGGGGGTACTTCCTCTTTCTCTCCAGTGTTTGGGAGATGGAGAGCTGTAAGCTTCCATGGGACCATGGTGTGAAAATGCTTGGGGACGGTGGCGGACTTTGTGGCATTGCTGTCATATCATCTGTTTGCTGGGTGGCAGGTGACACTGTCACGGTAGAGGTGGAGGAAGAGGGCGAGGCAGCAGCAGAAGAGGAAGCAGGAGGAGGCCGAGACCTTTCTTGGATTTTGAGGTAATTATTCCAATGCAGCTTGTGCCTTGAATTTAGATGCCTGATCATGCAGGTTGTGGTCAGGTTTAGAACATTTATGCCTCGGCTCAGGCTATCATTGCACAGCGTGCAAACCACTTGTGTCTTGTTGTCAGCACATTGTCTGAAGAACTGCCACGCCGGGGAACGCCTTTGGGCTGCCTTTGGTGTGCTAGGTCCCTGGGTGCGGTGGGTAGTAGCAGGCATACTGTCTAGGAGATGCTCGCTCCGCTTTTGCAACCTGCTTCCTCTTTTGCTGTGCTGGTGCCTCTGTGCGACCACCACCTCTTCCTCCAAACTGCACACGTCACTCGCATGACCCTCAGTCCATGTGGGATCTAGGACCTCATCATCTTCCACTCACCCTTTGCCACTGCCCTCCTTGTCAGTCTGCACACTGAGGAAAGCTGCAGCAGTTGGCACCTGTGTTTCGTCATCATCTAAGACGTGCTGCGCTGGTGTTTCCATGTCCTCATCCTGCAATAGAAGTGGTTAGGCATCGGTGCATGCCTTCCACTTCTGAGTCAGCGCTATGTGGATGGCCCACGGAAAGCACACCAGGAGAGTCATAAAAAAAGCATAAGAGTCTCTTGCATGACTTGGGGCTCAGACTGCTTGGCTAATTTACAAGGGGCTGAAGTGAAAGACAGATGGCCATGGGGTTCAGGTGCCAACTCTGAGCTTTCATCAAGGGACCGGGAGGGAGACAATGTGAAGGAACTGGACGCATTGTCAGCCACCCAATCTACTATCGCCTGTACTTGTTCTGGCCTCACCAATTGTTGAGCGGCATTCGGACCGGTGAAGGTTTTGTTGGCTACCTGAGGAAAGTGTTTCGCTTGTGCGTGTAGCTGGCACACATCGACCAAGTCCTCTCCTTCCAACAGGAGCTTCACGAACACGACCAACACCAGCAGCACCAGCAGCACCAGCAGCACCATGACCATGTCCCTTATTTGATGCTCTCCTCATTGTGCCCGCAAATGTACTATTTAGCCCTATTTAAGTATTTATTAATACCAATTAATACCTTCTTTTTTTTTGGAAAACACCAACGTAGACGCACTTTTTGTTTTGGTGCAATAAATGCACTGCTCACACCAACAGCAGGAACCTCTCCCTTTAGAACTAGGAGATGATTTTTGAACAATAATCTGTCCCTTACAGCAACAGCTGGAACCTGGCCCTATAGGAGTAGGCAATGATTTTTGAACAACAATCTGTCACTTACATCAACAGCTGGAACCTGGCCCTATAGGAGTAGGCAATGATTTTTTAACAATAATCTGTCACTTACAGCAACAGCTGGAACCTCTCCCTTTAGAACTAGGAGATGATTTTTGAACAATAATCTGTCCCTTACAGCAACAGCTGGAACCTGGCCCTATAGGAGTAGGCAATGATTTTTGAACAACAATCTGTCCCTTACAGCAACAGCTGGAACCTGGCCCTATAGGAGTAGGCGATGATTTTTGAACAATAATCTGTCCCTTACAGCAACTGCTGGAACCTGGCCCTATAGGAGTAGGCGATGATTTTTGAACAATAATCTGTCCCTCTAAGCAACAGCTGGAACCTGACCCTATAGAACTAGGAGATGATTTTAGAACAATAATCTGTCCCTCTAAGCAGTAGCCTCTACCTAGTGCAGTCAGATCGTTGTGTAATGCAGGGTGAGATCTGCAATCTGTCACTTAAAGCAGCAGTATGAGAAATCTCGAATTAGTCCAGAATCAGATCGTTGTGTAATGCAGGGTGAGATCTGCAATCTGTCCCTCGGAGCAGCAGTAGTAGTAAATCTCTAATTGGTCCAGAATCAGATCATTCTGTAATGCAGCATGAGATGTTAAAATATCTGCAATCTGTCCCTCACAGCACCGGCAGCTTCCTCTCCCTACACTAGTCAGAGTCTCAGAGAGCATGTGACTACAGCACTAAGTGACTCCAGCTTATAAAGAGGCTGGGTCACATGATGCACTGGCCATTCACAGCCATGCCATTAGTAGGCATGGCTGTGATGGCTTCTAAGGGCAAACCAGTGAAACGCTTGTTGATTGGCCACCCTGCAGCTATTCAACATGCGTGATCAACTACCAGAACCCAGAACCCAAACCCGAACGTTTTTTGAAATATCCAGGTTCGGGTCCGGGTCCCGGACACCCCAAAGTTCGGTACGGACCCGAACTTTACAGTTCGGGTTCGGTCAACTCTACTCACCATCCTTGTGGCCTCCTCAAATGGTGACAGTACACTGCATGCATCCTTAATGATCAGCCATTGGCGTGGGGAAAAAAAGCAGAGGCGGCCTGAGCCTGTCGTTGCACCGTACTCACACAGGCACATGTTGACGGCCCTCTGCTGCATGTATAGCCACTGCAGCATTGCTAAAGTTGAGTTCCACCTGGTGTGCATGTCACAAATCAGGCTGTTTACGGGCAGGTGGAATTCCCGCTGAATTTCAGTCAACTGAGCACTGGCTGTGTATGACCGCTTGAAATGGCTACAGACTCTTCTGACCAGCTTTAGCACATCTTGCAACCCTGGGCACATATTTTGGAAATGCTGCACTACCAAATTGAGGACCTGTGTCAGGCATGGCACGTTTGTCAACTTTCCCTGTCTAAGGGAGGACAGGAGGTTTGAGCCATTATCGCACATCACCATTCCTGGCTCCAGCTGGCATGGTGTGAACCACCTCTGGGCCTGTCCCTGCAGAGCTGCAAGAATCTCTGCTCTGGTGTGGTTCCTATCCCCTAGACACCCCAGCTGAAGCACTGCATGGCACCCTTTAGCCTGACTCATGGAATAGCCCTTTGAACTCTTAGGGGGTACCTGATGTTCATACGACAATTCTGCAGAGGAGGGAACGGAGGTGGCGGAGGAGGAGGAGGGGGTAGAGATCACAGGTCTGGCATCGTCACCATGAGCTGTATGGAGACGTGGGGGCACAACAAGCTGCAGCACCGAGCCCTGTGCTGTATCCCTTTGAGTTGCAAGCAGCGTTACCCAGTGTGCTGTGAACTAAATATATTGTCCCTGCCCATGCTTACTGGACCACGTGTCAGTAGTAAGGTGGATTTTACGGCTGACTGTCTTGCCCAACGATGCCAGAACATTACCTTCCATGTGATGGTAGTGCGATGGAACGGCCTTACGTAAAAAGTAATAGTGACTGGGAACCTGTCATTGTGGTACATCACATTGTGCAAATTTATGGAAGGGGGCAGAATCCACCAGGCTGAAAGGCAAAAGTTGGAGAGCCAACAGCTTTGACAAGCTTGCATTTAGACGCTGGGCATGTGGGTGGCAGGGACTGTATTTTTTTTCCGATGCAGCAGATGGGGCAGAGAAATATGCCGACTACCGCCTACAGCTGGTGGTGTGCTGCTGGCAGATGTGCTGCCAGGACCTGGGACACCCTGTGCTATATCATCATCCCTGTCAGTGGAGGCTGCTGAGAGGTAATGACTCGCTATAGCAGGGGCAGACTGAAGTGGGTAAGGAAGAGGAGGAGGAGGAATAGATTTGTGCCCCTTTTATGTGGCTTTTAGCTGCTCTTGCCAATGGGCTGAGTGGTTGGATGTTAAATAGCTTGTTAAGCATGTGGTTCCCGAATGGCTGGTGTTTTTGCCACGTTTGATGTGCCTGAGACACCGTTTGTAGATTGCAACAGTGCGATCTGCTGCAGATGTGCTGAAAAAGGCCCATCAGAGTACCTGAGTACCTGTCACCAGCCCATCAAAGTACCTGAGTACCTGTCATCAACCTATCTGAGTACCTGAGTACCTGTCACCAGCCCATGATAGTACCTGAGTACTTGTCACCAGTCCATCAGAGTACTCAAGTACCTGTCACCAGCCCATTAGAGTACCCGAGTACCTGTCACCAGCCCATAAGAGTACCCGAGTACTTGTCACTAGCCCATCAGAGTACCTTAGTACCTCTCACCAGCCCATCAGAGTAACCAAGTACTTGTCACCAGCCCATCTGAGTACCCAAGTACCTGTCACCAATCCATCAGAGTACCCGGGCACCTGTCACCTACCCATCAGAGTACCCGAGCACATGTCACCATCTCATCAGAGTACCCAAAGACCTTTTACCAAACCATCAGAGTACCCGAATACCAACCCTTCTGAGTACACAAGTACCTCTCACCAGTCCATCTGAGTACCTGTCACTAGCCCATCTGAGTACCTTAGTACCTGTCACTAGCCCATCTGAGTACCCAGGTACCTGTCACTAGCCCATCTGAGTATCCAAGTACCTGTCACTAGCCCATCTGAGTACCCGAGTACCTGTCACCAGCCCATCAGAGTACCCGAGTACCTGTCACCAGCCCATCAGAGTACCCGAGGACTTGTCACCCCATGAGTCTACCCGA
>BLSH010549075.1:705988-728109 GCA_018402905.1 Glandirana rugosa
CCACTCGAGTACCTGTCACCAGTCCATCAGAGTACTCAAGTACCTGTCACCAGCCCATTAGAGTACCCGAGTACCTGTCACCAGCCCATGAGAGTACCCGAGTACTTGTCACTAGCCCATCAGAGTACCTTAGTACCTCTCACCAGCCCATCAGAGTAACCAAGTACTTGTCACCAGCCCATCTGAGTACCCAAGTACCTGTCACCAATCCATCAGAGTACCCGGGCACCTGTCACCTACCCATCAGAGTACCCGAGCACATGTCACCATCTCATCAGAGTACCCAAAGACCTTTTACCAAACCATCAGAGTACCCGAATACCAACCCTTCTGAGTACACAAGTACCTCTCACCAGTCCATCTGAGTACCTGTCACTAGCCCATCTGAGTACCTTAGTACCTGTCACTAGCCCATCTGAGTACCCTAGTACCTGTCACTAGCCCATCTGAGTATCCAAGTACCTGCCACTAGCCCATCTGAGTACCCGAGTACCTGTCACCAGCCCATCTGAGTACCGAACACCTGTCACCAGACCATCAGAGTACCCGAGTACATGTCGCCAACCCATCAGATTACCCATGTACCTGTCACCTACCCATCACAGTACCCGAGTACCTGTCACCAGCCCATCAGAGTATCCAAGTACCTATCATCAACCCATCAGAGTACCTGAGTACCTGTCACCTACCCATCACAGTACCCGAGTACCTGTCACCAGTCCATCAGAGTACTCAAGTACCTGTCACCAGCCCATTAGAGTACCCGAGTACCTGTCACCAGCCCATGAGAGTACCCGAGTACTTGTCATTAGCCCATCAGAGTACCTTAGTACCTCTCACCAGCCCATCAGAGTAACCAAGTACTTGTCACCAGCCAATCTGAGTACCCAAGTACCTGTCACCAATCCATCAGATTACCCGAGCACCTGTCACTTACCCATCAGAGTACCCAAGCACATGTCACCATCTCATCAGAGTACCCGAGTACCTGTTACCAACCCATCAGAGTACCCGAATACCAACCCTTCTGAGTACACGAGTACCTCTCACCAGTCCATCTGAGTACCTGTCACTAGCCCATCTGAGTACCTTAGTACCTGTCACTAGCCCATCTGAGTACCCTAGTACCTGTCACTAGCCCATCTGAGTATCCAAGTACCTGTCCCTAGCCCATCTGAGTACCCGAGTACCTGTCACCAGCCCATCTGAGTACCGAACACCTGTCACCAGACCATCAGAGTACCCAAGTACATGTCGCCAACCCATCAGATTACCCATGTACCTGTCACCTACCCTTCACAGTACCCGAGTACCTGTCACCAGCCCATCAGAGTATCCGAGTACCTATCATCAACCCATTAGAGTACCTGAGTACCTGTCACAAACCCATCAGAGTACCCGAGTACCTGTCACCAACCCTTGTGAGTACACAAGTACCTGTCACCAGCCTATCAGAGTACCTGAGTACCTGTCACCAACCCATCAGAGTACCCGAGCACATGTCACCAACCCATCAGAGTACCTGTCACTTAACCCTTCGGAGTACCCGAGTACCGGTCACCAGCTCATTAGAGTACCCGAGTACCGGTCACCAGTCCATCTGAATTCCTGTCACTAGCCCATCTGGGTACCCTAGTACCTGTCACTAGGCTACCTGAGTACCCGAGTACCTGTCACCAACCCATCTGAGTACTCGAGTACCTGTCACCAGCCCATCAAAGTACCTCAGTACTAGAGTTGAGCGAACCCAAACTGTAAAGTTCGGGTCCGTACCGTACTTTGATGTGTCCATGACCCGGACCCAAATCCGGACATTTGAAATAAGTTTGGGTTCGGGTTATGGGTTTGGGTATTTGATCATGCATGTTGAATAGCTGCACCTGTCACTATCCCATCTGAGTATCCAAGTACCTGTCACTAGCCCATCTGAGTACCCGAGTACCTTTCACCAGCCCATCTGAGTACTGAACACCTGTCACCAGACCATCAGAGTACCCGAGTACCTGTCGCCAACCCATCAGATTACCCATGTACCTGTCACCAACCCATCACAGTACCCGAGTACCTGTCACCAGCCCATCAGAGTATCCGAGTACCTGTCATCAACCCATCAAAGTACCCGAGTACCTGTCACCAACCCATCAGAGTACCTGAGTACCTGTCACCAGCCCATCAGAGTACCCGAGTACCTGTTACCAACCCATCAGAGTACCTGAGCACATGTCACCAACCCATCAGAGTACCCGAGTACCTGGCACTTAACCCTTCGGAGTACCCGAGTACCAGTCACTAGACTAATGGCATGGCTGTGATTGGCCAGTGCATCATGTGACCCAACCTCTGTATAAGCTGGAGTCACGTAGTGCTGCATGTCACATGCTCTCAGGCTAGTCTAGGGAGAGGATGCTGCCGGCGCTGTGAGGGACAGATTGCAGATATTAATAACATCTCATCCTGCATTACAGAACGATCTGATTCTGGACTAGGTAGAGATTACTACTACTGCTTTGAGGGACAGTTTGCAGATCTCATCCTGCATTGCAGAATGATCTGATTCTGGACTAGGTAGAGTCTACTGTTTTGAGGGACAGATTATTGTTCTAAAATCATCTCCTAGTTCTATAGGGTCAGGTTCCTGCTGTGGCTGTAAGGGACAGATTATTGTTCTAAAATCATCGCCTACTCCTATAGGGTCAGGTTCCTGCTGTTGCTTTAAGAGACAGATTATTCTAAAATCATCTCCTACTGCTTTTGCAGCCCTCTAGCACTTGCCAGGACTTTTTTACAGCCATTTTTGTGCTGAAAAGTTTGTGTCCCCATTGACTTCAATGGGGTTCGTGGTCCGGGGTAAAGTTGGGGTCAAGTTCGGTACCGAACCCAAACTTTTTTGGGAACATCCAGGTTTCCGCTCAACTCTACTGAATACCTGTCATCAACCTATCTGAGTACCCGAGTACCTGTCACCAGCCCATCAGAGTACCCGAGTACCTGTCACCAGACCATCAGAGTACCCGAGTACTTGTTACCAGCCCATCAGAGTACCTGAGCACCTGTCATCAACACATCTGAGTACCCAAATGCCTGTCACCAACCCATGTGAGTACCCGAGTACCTGTCACCAACCCATCTGAGTACCTGAGTACCTGCCCCCAGTCAATCACAGTACCTGAGTACCTGTCATCAACCTATCTGAGTACCCAAGTACCTGTCACCAGTCCATCAGAGTACCTGAGTACCTGTCACCAGCCCATCAGAGTACCCGAGTACCTGTCACCAGTCCATCAGAGTACCCGAGTACCTGTCACCAGTCCATCTGAGTACCTGTCACTAGTCCATCCGAATACCCTAGTACCTGTCACTAGCCCATTGAGTTTCCAAGTACCTGTCACTAGCCCATCTGAGTACCAAGTACCTGTCACCAGCCCATCTGAGTCCCGCACACCTGTCACCAGACCATCAGAGTACCCGAAAACCTGTCGCCAACCCATCTGATTACCCCTGTACCTGTCACCAACCCATCACAGAACCAGAGTACCTGTCACCAGCCCATCAGAGTATCCGAGTACCTGTCATCAACTCATCAGAGTACCCGAGTACCTGTCCCCAGCCCATCACAGTACCCGAGTACCTGTCATCAACCCATCTGAGTACCCGAGTACCTGTCACCAGCCCATGAGAGTACCTAAATACTTCACACCAGTCCATCAGAGTACTCAAGTACCTGTCACCAGTCCATTAGAGTACCTGAGTAGCTGTCACCAGCCCATGAGAGTACCGGAGTACTTGTCACTAGCCCATCTGAGTGCCCAAGTACCTGTACCAGCCCATCAGAGTACCCAAGTACTTGTCACCAGCCCATCTGAGTACCCGAGAACCTGTCACCAATCCATCAGAGTACCTGAGCACCTGTCACCAACCCATCAGAGTACCCGAGCACCTGTCACCATCTCATCAGAGTACCCGAGTACCTGTTACCAGCCCATCAGAGTACCCGAAAACCTGTCTCCAACCCATCAGATTACCCATGTACCTGTCACCAACCCATCACAGTACCAGAGTACCTGTCACCAGCCCATCAGAGTATCCGAGTACCTGTCATCAACTCATCAGAGTACCCAAGTACCTGTCCCCAGCCCATCACAGTACCCGTCATCAACCCATCTGAGTACCCGAGTGCCTGTCACCAGCCCATGAGAGTACCTAAATACTTCACACCAGTCCATCAAAGTACTCAAATACCTGTCACCAGTCCATTAGAGTACCTGAGTACCTGTCACCAGCCCATGAGAGTACCTGAGTACTTGTCACTAGCCCATCAGAGTACCCAAGTACCTGTCACCAGCCCATCAGAGTACCCAAGTACTTGTCACCAGCCCATCTGAGTACCCGAGAACCTGTCACCAATCCATCAGAGTACCCAAGCACCTGTCGCCAACCCATCAGAGTACCCGAGCACCTGTCACCATCTCATCAGAGTTCCCGAGTACCTGTTACCAGCCCATCAGAGTACACAAATCCCAACCCTTCTGAGTACGAGTATCTGTCACCAGCCCATTAGAGTACCCTAGTACCTGTCACCAGCCCATCAAAGTACCTAAGTACCTGTCACCAGCCCATCCGAGTACCTGTCACCAGTCCATCTGATTACCTGTCACTAGCCCATCTGAGTACCCGAGTACCTTTCACCAGCCCATCTGAGTACCGAACACCTGTCACCAGACCATCAGAGTACCCAAGTACCTGTTGCCAACCCATCAGATTACCCATGTACTATCACCAACCCATCACAGTACCTGAGTACCTGCCACCAGCCCATCAGAGTACCCGAGTACCTGTCACCAACCCTTCTGAGTACCCAAGTACCTGTCATCAGCCCATCATAGTACCTGAGTACCTGTCATCAACCCATCTAAGTACACAAGTACCTGTCACCAGCACATCAGAGTACCTGAGTACCTGTCACCAGCCCATCAGAGTACCAGAGTACTTGTCACCAGCCCATCAGAGTACCCGAGCACCTGTCATCAACCCATCTGAGTACCCGTATACCTGTCACCAACACATCTGAGTACCCAAGTACCTGTCACCAACCCATTTGAGTACCTGAGTACCTGTCCCCAGCCCATCAAAGTACCTGAGTACCTGTCATCAACCCATCTGAGTACCCAAGTACCTGTCCCCAGCCCATGAGAGTACCTGAGTACTTGTCACCAGTCCATTAGAGTACTCAAGTACCTGTCACCAGCCCATTAGAGTACCCGTAACCAGCCATAGGAGTACCCGAGTACTTGTCACTAGCCCATCAGAGTACCCGAATACCTGTCACCAGCCCATCAGAGTACCCAAGTACGTGTCCCCAGCCCATCTGAGTACCCGAGTACCTGTCACCAATACGTCAGAGTACTCGAGCACCTGTCACCATCTCATCAGAGTACCCGAGTACCTGTTATCAACCCATCAGAGTACCCGAATACCAACCCTTCTGAGTACACCAGTACCTGTCACCAGTCCATCTGAGTACCTGCCACTAGTCCGTCTGAGTACCCTAGTACCATTCACTAGCCCATTTGAGTACCCAAGTACCTTTCACCAGCCCATCTGAGTACCCAACACCTGTCACCAGACCACCAGAGTACCCGAGTACCTGTCGCCAACCCATCAGATTACCCATGTACCTGTCCCAACCCATCACAGTACCTGTCACCATCTCATCAGAGTACCAGAGTACCTGTTACCAACCCATCAGAGTACCCGAATACCTGTCAGCAGCCCATCAGAGTACCCAAGTACCTGTCACCAGCCCATCTGAGTACCTGTCACCAGTCCATCAGAGTCCCCGAGTACCTGTCACCAGTCCATCTGAGTACCTGTCACTAGCCCATCTGAGTAGCCTAGTACCTGTCACTAGTCCATCTGAGTACCCTAGTACCTGTAACTAGCCCATCTGAGTACCCAAGTACCTGTCACCAGCCCATATGAGTACCCAAGTACCTTTCACCAGCTCATCTGAGTACCCAACACCTGTCACCAGACCATCAGAGTACCCGAGTACCTGTCGCCAACCCATCAGATTACCCATGTACCTGTCACCAACCCATCACAGTACCCGAGTACCTGTCACCAGCCCATCAGAGTATCCGAGTACCTGTCATCAACCCATCAGAGTACCCGAGTACCTGTTACCAACCCATCACAGTACCCGAATACCAACCCTTCTGAGTACACGGGTACCTGTCACCAGCCCATCAGAGTACCTGAGTACCTGTCACCAGCCCATCAGAGTACCCAAGTACCTGTCACTAGCCCATCCGAGTACCTGTCACCAGTCCATCAGAGTACCCGAGTACCTGTCACCAGTCTATCTGAGTACCTGTCACTAGCCCATCTGAGTACACTAGTACCTGTCACTAGTCCATCTGAGTACCCTAGTGCCTGTCACTAGCCCATCTGAGTATCTAAGTACCTGTCACTAGCCCATCTGAGTACCCGAGTACCTTTCACCAGCCCATCTGAGTACTGAACACCTGTCACCAGACCATCAGAGTACCCGAGTACCTGTCGCCAACCCATCAGATTACCCATGTACCTGTCACCAACCCATCACAGTACCCGAGTACCTGTCACCAGCCCATCAGAGTACCCGAGTACCTGTCACCAACCCATCAGAGTACCTGAGCACATGTCACCAACCCATCAGAGTACCCGAGTACCTGTCACTTAACCCTTCGGAGTACCCGAGTACCGGTCACTAGAGTTGAGAGAACCCGAACTGTAAAGTTCGGGTTTGTACTGAACTTTGGGGTGTCTGTGACCCGGACCCGAACCCGGATATTTGAAAAAAGTTTGGGCTCGAGTTTTGAGTTTGAGTATTTGATCACGCATGTTGAATAGCTGCAGGGCAGCCAATTAACAAGCGTTTCACTGGTTTGTCCTTAGAAGCCATCACAGCCATGCCTACTAATGGCATGGCTTTGATTGGCCAGTGCGTCATGTGACCCAGCCTCTTTATAAGCTGGAGTCACTTATTTCTGCATGTCAGATGCTCTCTGGGTAGTGTAGGGAGAGGATGCTGCCGGTGCTGTGAGGGACAGATTGCAGATAGATAGGTAGAGATTACTACTACTACTGCTTTTAGGGACAGATTGCAGATAGATAGATAGACAGGTAGACACTACTACTACTACTACTGCTTTTAGGGACAGATTGGAGATCTTATCCTGCATTACAGAAATATCTGACTGGACTAGGTAGAGTCTATTGCTTAGAGGGACAGATTATTGTTCTAAAATCATTTTGCAGTCCTCTAGCACTTTCCAGGACTCTTTTACAGTCATTTTTGTGCCAAAAAGTTTGGGTCCCCATTGAATTCAATGGGGTTCGGGGTAAAGTTCGGGTCAAGTTTGGTACCGAACCCAGACTTTTTTCCAAAGTTCGGCCGAACCCACCAAACCCGAACATCCACGGGTTCGCTCAACTCTACCGGTCACCAGTCCATCTGAGTACCTGTCACTAGCCCATCTGAGTACCCGAGTACCTGTCCCTAGTCCATCAGAGTACCCTAGTACCTGTCACTAGCCCATCTGAGTACCCAAGTGCCTGTCACTAGTCCATCTGAGTACCCGAGTACCTGTCATCAGCCCATCAGAGTACCCGAGAATTTTTTTACCAGCCCATCAGAGTACCCGAATACCTTTTACCAGCCCATCAGAGTACCTGAGTACCTTTTACTAATCCATCAGAGTACCCAAGTACCTATCTGCAGCCCATAAGAGTACCCGAGTACCTATCTGCAGCCCATGCCTCATAAAATATACATTGGGGTGTTTGCTTTCCAAAATGGGGTAATTTTGTGGGTAATTCCACTGTCCTGGTTCTCCAGGACCTTCAAAAATGTGATAGGTAGGAATGAAATTAGATGTGTAATTTATGCTCCTAGAATGCCTGAAGGTACTACTTCAATGCTGGACCTCTCTATGTGGCCGGGCTGTGTAAAAGTCTCACACATGTGGTATTGCCATACTCGGGACGAGTAGCAGAATATATTTTGGCCTTTCATTTTTGCTATGTACATGCTATGTGTTAGAAATATCATATAAATTGACAACTTTGTAAAAAAAAAATAAGTTTTCATTTTCTTTCTACGTTTTCCGAAGACTTGTGGAAAAAAATGAACTGTACAAAAAACTCATAATGCCTCATAGAATATACGTTGGGGTGTTTGCTTTCCAAAATGGGGTCATTTTGTGGGTAACTACACTGTCCTGGTGCTCCAGGACCTTCAAAAGTGTAATAGGTCATTAGGATATTTGATGCGTAATTTATGCTCCTAGAACGCCTGATGGTGCTCCCTGCATGTTGAACCTCTTTATGTGGCAAGGCTGTGTAAAAATCTCACACATGTGGTATCGCCATACTCGGGACGAATAGCAGAATGTATTTTGGGGTGTAATTTTTGCTATGTACATGCTATGTGTTAGAAATATCTTTTTATTTTCTTTCCGCGTTTTTCAAAGACTTAACCGTACAAAAGACTCATAATGCCTTATAGAGTATACGTTGGGGTGTTAGCTTTCCAAAATGGGGTCATTTTGTGGGCAATTCCATTGTCCTGGTGCTCCAGGGCCTTCAAAAGTGTAAGAGGTGGTTGAGAAATGAGATGTGTAATTTATGCTCGTAGACCGCCTAAAGGTGCTAATTCAATGTTGGGACTGTGCATGTGGCCAGGCTGTGTAAAAGTCTCACACATGTGGTATCGTCATACTCAGGAGGAGTAGCAGAATGTGTTTTGGGGTGTCATTTTTGCTATGTACATGCTATGTGTTGGAAATATCTTATAAATCGACAGCTTTGTGTAAAAAAAAATGCGTTTTCATTTTTTTTCCACATTTTCCAAAAACTTCTGGAAAAATATGACTTGTTCAAAAGACTCATTATGCATCATAGATTATACGTTGGGGTGTTTGCTTTCCAAAATGGGGTCATTTTGTGGGCAATTCCATTGTCCTGTTGCTCCAGGGCCTTCAAAAATGTAATAGGTGGTTGAGAAATGAGGTGTAATTTATGCTCGTAGAATGCCTAAAGGTGCTACTTCAATGTAGGTCCTGTGTATGTGGCCAGGCTGTGTAAAAGTCTCACACATGTGGTATCGTCATACTCAGGAGGAGTAGCAGAATGTATTTTGGGGTGTCATTTTTGCTATGTACATGCTATGTGTTAGAAATATCATATAAATGGACAACTTTGTGTTAAAAAAAAGCATTTTAATTTTTTTCCCACATTTTCCAACAACTTCTGGAAAAAAATGAACCGTTCAAAAGACTCATTATGCATCATAGATTATACGTTAGGGTGTTTGCTTTCCAAAATGGGGTCATTTTGTGGGTAATTCCATTGTCCTGGTGTTCCAGGGCCTTCAAAAGTGTAATAAGTGGCTGAGAAATGAGATGTGTAATTTATGCTCGTAGAACGCCTGAAGGTGCTACTTCAGTGTTAGGCCTTTGTATGTGGCCAGGCTATGTAAAGGTCTCACACATGGGGTATCACCATACTCAGGAGGAGTAGCAGAATGTATTTTGGGATGTCATTGCAAGTATGCATATGCGTGTGTGAGAAATAACTTGTTGTTTAACAATTTTGTGTAAAAAAAAAATAAAAAATTCTTCATTTTGCAGAGAATTGTGGGAAAAAAATTACAACTTCAAAAAACTCACCATGCCCCTTACTAAATACATTGGAATGTCTACTTTCCAAAAAGGGGTAATTTGGGGGGGGGGGGGTATTTGTACTTTCCTGGCTTGTTAGGGTCTCAAGAAATGAGATAGGTGGCCAGTACATCAGGTGTGATCAATTTTCAATGATTTGCACCATAGCTTGTAGACTCTATAACTTTTACAGAGAATAAATAATATACACTAATTTGGATTATTTTTACCAAAGATATGTAGCAGTATAAATTATGGCCCAAATTTATGAAGAAAATTACTTTTTTGCTAAATTTTTCATTACAAACTAAAAAAAAGTGTTTTTTTCTCAATTTTTGCTACTTTTTCACTTATATTGAAAAAAAAAAAACCCAGCAGTGATTATATACCACCAAAAGAAAGCTCTATTTGTGAGAAAAAAATGATAACAATTTTGTTTGGTTACAGTGTAGCATGACTGAGTAATTTTTTTTTTTAAATGTGAGAGCAATGAAAGCTGAAAATTGGTCTGGGAAGGAAGGGGGTGTAAGTGCCCTGTATTGAAGTGGTTACATCCCCCAATAGAACATGTTAATGCAACTCTAAATGCCACATCATCCGTTTTCCAGCTTGCTGCTTACTTTATAAAATCCTTATTATTGTCCCTCTGCTGCTTTTGAAACGGCCGCACCATTTTAGCTGTGGGCTTCTGCATTGTGTACAGTAACGTACTTCCACCCTCACTGTGTAGTGCTGCTGTAATCCTGCGCATGCGCACTACGACCGGAAATACAGGTGCATCTTAGTTTCAGTTTTCAATGCAAATGAAGACTAAACAAGCACAGTTCCTCCTCTTCCTGTCTAGTTCCACCAATGAGATAATAGTGTAGGAGAAATTATTCCTACAATATTAGCTCGTGGAGTATATATCTTCTGTGTTTTTAATTGCTATTAATTCTTATTTAATGTTCAAATGAAATTATAATGACCTTTTTTTTTTTATTCTTGCTTCGCTCCGCTGCGCTCTGCTGCTTGGTTTAGTTTCCTCCTCCTTCTTCTTCTCCACCTCGTGACCTAGCAAGTTACGAGGTGTAAATAATAATCTGCTTAGGGGTTTCCTACCGCGGGATTTCCAAGGCTGACGTCAGCAATTGGAAATGCACCTAGCATTTTTCCGGCAGGGTACATGCCTGCCAGAAAATGTGGTACAACAACGCATGCGCGGCTGACGTCACTGGATAAAAAGATAAAGATCATACAGAGATGAGACAGGTGAGCGGAGAGAGACAAATAAGAACACATTACACTAACACTGATACAGCATATTAGCAAATGTTCAGAAAATGAGTAGACAACCGCTTTAAAAGTATTCAGATTGCCAAAAACGGCGATTCTGAATACTGCCATTTTCTTTAAATTGGCACCATTGGCTGCCAAGTAAAGCCACCGAAGTGGCATTGTGACGTCGCTTCT
Source organism: Glandirana rugosa (assembly GCA_018402905.1). Lineage (NCBI taxonomy): Eukaryota > Metazoa > Chordata > Amphibia > Anura > Ranidae > Glandirana > Glandirana rugosa. Next base: position 717,142 of record BLSH010549075.1, read on the forward strand.
GGAATTTCACGGAGGAGACCCAATTTGAAGCCGTTTGTGGAAGCACCAGATGGATACTTCGGTCTCCACGTGGGACGGGAGACTGGGGAAGAGTGGCGGACGGTGGCAGGGGGGGGTGTCCCCTCCCGCTGCCTGGGATAATGGACGATCGGCTCCAGAGCTGGATCAGCCGTTATCACCAGATAGCTGATCACCTGCTCTAAAAACGATACATCCACTTCTCCCAACCGCCGTTTATAAATGGTGATTTGCGTTAAGCATTAATACGTTTACCTTAAAAAAATGTGCATTTATTATTTTTTCTTTACAGGATCCTGCAAATTATTGCACCCACAGCATAGTGGTGGTGGTGGGGGGAGTATTTGCAATAATTACAGGTGTCACATGTAACATGGTGCAAAAGGTGAACTTAGCCTTTAATTCTATACAGTATATCATTAATAAATACATCAATAAATTATTTTTTTAAATGCAAGCAATGCAAGTAGCTGAATTTGACCGGGTAACAGTCTTCTTGTTTCTTACAGTCCCTTTACAATAAGGGTGGTGTGTGAGAGAAAGAAACAGCGCAGTTAGCTGATCAGTTCATGTGCTGTCAAGAAACATGCTGATGGCAAGGGAGAGCAGAGAGATAAGCTGATCATTGAGCTGCTTCTCCTTTCACTGTGCAGTCATGGACTGTGGTAGGTCCAGGATGCTCTGAGTTGAGGGAGGTTTGAATGATGCTGACTGTAATACTGAGACTAGCAGAAGAAGCAAGTATTGTGGGGGAAGTCTCTGGACTGAAGGTGAATATTGCAGCAAAGGCTGGTTGTTATTTTAAGTCATTTTTATATTGTTATATTTGGCTGGAGTTCTACTTTAATTATTTTCCACCAGAGCAAAATTTTAGTAGGGATTAGTTATAGCTTAGGCTTTGCAGAAGATTGCAATAACTACTGAACTGTAGGGGGGAATTTGGTCCTTAAAAGTCAGGAAACTTTCACAATGAGTTGGCTAGCTACTCCAGCCAGAGCAAGATAACAGCTGAGGAACTGAGAGCAAGTGATGGCCCCCACTTTAAGAGAAAATTAGTGGATGTTGGAATTCTTGTATACCATTAAATATAGGACAAACCACTGATCTAAATACTCTAGTTTTTAAAAATAATTAATTAAGTTACCTATTAAATGGTTATCATAAGTCCACAATGTTACCATAGTCATACAAATAAACAACGTGGACCTTTGAATAACTCAAAGTGTGTTACTGGAATGTTATATATTTACAGAAAATATACAAAATAGGAAAGTAAACCACTTTCTCGTTCATAAACTCCAATTTACTGACAGGAGGAAGGAAATTCAACTTAAAAAATAACCTATGCGGCTATGACTCTTTTTATTGCTTATGAAAAAAATGTGACTTCCTCTTGAACAGGTATCCAGCACATTAACTGCACTTAAGTAGTAAGCTAGAAGGATTCTAGTAAACTATATCTGCAATTTTGTGCTGCCCACGGAGCAACATCAGAAAGTAAAGATGTGGCCGATCAATGAATTGACTATCTGCATGTTTTTTTTGGGCATGGAGTTTACTTTTTCGTCTTGTGAGTATACCTTTGTTCTTTATTGTTATTAATATTATTATCTCCACTCAAAATTAATAGTTAACTCTTAGGTTGGCTTGGTTTAATTGCTTACCAACTTCTTATATAACATGTAGAATTTGGAGGAGAGATTTCTTTATACTACTGTAGCATGTGCTTCCACCGTTTCCATAAGAAAGAGATCACTTTCTTAAAGATGACTTACTTTTTTCTTGGTATATTTTATGTTATTGAGAATTTGTGTTATAAACACTTTTATTACCAAAATGAAGAATTTTGTATCACACAATATAACATTAGCATAATGACAGGTGATGGTGCCCTAAAGTGAAAAAAACAAACAAATGTGTATAGCTGCCCCTTTGAATAAGTGATAAAATCGGTTTGGGTCTTTAGAAGACGCCAAGTACGGTGAAACATCACTTCTGGGTCCCTTTGTGTCTACCCACTAAGGTCCATCATTGAAAGCAAGGTGTGGATTGCAGGTCAGCGAGAGTTTGATAGATCCCATCTGCACATGCTGTAGACACCTAGTGCCAGCCTAAGGCACAGATACATGTGAGTGAATCTTTTATATATTTGCTGTTAAAAATCAAATAAAACATACTACACTGTAAAGTTCTTTATTCTGTCTCTGGTGGAGTCTATCCCTATCTCTTAGCCCCATCCTGAGGGATCATTGGATCGGAAGGGTGCATATATAGGAACCATTTTGTGTTTCCAAAAGCGCATTTTGACCTTCTGTAAAAAAGAGGTCAAACACCTTTGGTGAGTTGCCATCTACCCCATGAGCAGCCGTGGTGGAGCCACTAGAAGACACGTGTGTCCAGAAGCACTTTCCCTATTTTTGGTGTTGGGCATTGTCACATTGGACTTTCTAATTTGCATTTTGTATATCACCAGTTCAATATATTTTCTTCACAATTATACCACATGTAATTCATTTATCACCAATCCATCATGCATTTAATCACATAGAGCCATGCACATTTGATATATTAATAATTTGTGAGCGCCAACACCTTTATTCATTGTTTTCCCACACAATATAACATATTTTTTCTGCGTTAGAATTGTTAGTATATCATATATTGAAAATGATTATCTATGCCATGCTTTGTCTATAATGTGTTTTTTCATTTCAATATAAAGTGTTGAATTCACTTTATATGTAATGTATGTTATCATGGGATAGAAACTCAGATGGACTTTAAAACCACTTCCCGCCCGGCCTATTGACAAATGACAGCCGGGTGGGGGGTTCATTATCCTGACTGGACGTCTATTGACGTCCTCAGGATAACCCGCGATCAGTGGTGCCGTGGGTCAGTCTGACACACCGCATTACCGACCGAGGTAAAAGGCTTCCATCGGAAGCCTTTTACCATGTGATCAGCCGAGACCAATCAGGGCTGATCACAGTGTAAATAGGTAGAGCTGTTTATTGACTTTTCCTCTGCTCAGGTCTGCAGACTTCAGTACCCAACATGTTTCATAGGTAACCCTTTAAAGCTCCTACGGGTCAACCATTTACAGCTGTTCATACTGGACCTCACCCTAGCGTGAGTGTCAGTATGTAACATGTGTAGCACAATCAACATTTTTGCATGTAGGCGACCCGGACTAGTTTGTTTATGTTCATGTGAGCATGTACATAGGGGCTAGCTCAACATTCTGGGGTGGTTTTAGGTGCTTGAATGTAACGTTGAATTTTTTTTCACTTTTTTCACTTAAGTCCCTTATGTGATGGCATTTTGTTTAGACAGGTTCTCTTTAATAAGACATCAGGGGTCTATTCAACCCCTCATGTCTTACCTGCCTTCTACTGAAGCTAATGGAGTGCAGGTCACGCTGGCCAGGAAAAGTGACAGCCTAACCCAGAAGTGACATAATGCATTTCACTTCTATGTTAAGTCTAGCTAGGGAAGACCAGCCTATGGATGTTTCCAGGCTTCTCTCCCCTCTACCCAGTAACACTTACTATCAGTGTACTATCAGTGTCCCATCATCTTCTGCAGTTGCGCTCTATGATATTAGCACTACCAAGCTGCTTTTGACTGTCTTACAGTGGCGAGGTGCAACAAAAATGAAGAAAAGAAAAGGCTAGGTAGCCAGGTACCTGGTGCAGACCACCCCCCAGCATATATTACTGCTGGGCTCCTCCTGTCAGGAATGGCAGTCTTCAGGCAGAAAGGCACGTCAGTGGTGAAGGATGAAAGGGTCGAGGGAGGGCTCTCTGTTCGGTTAAATGTAATCTATAGGTTGCTGCTTCCAACATAGAAAAACATTGTGCCCAGGATAGCTGCTCCTTCTGCCCCCCCTCCCCCATCATTCCTGGCCTTGGGCTGTACTACTCAGGGTCTGCGGAAGCAATCAGGCACAGCTGTGTAGCTGCCGGATTGCTTTCGCCTGACAGCGGGCAGTCAGTTTGCCAGATTTACATGCAGCTGGGTGTGTGTGAAACCCACTGCTGCTGTCAACATATGACATACATTGGTGGCAATGCAAGGGTTAAAGGTAATTTTAAGAGCATCTCTACATGGTTGAGAACCCAAACTGCATGTGCTATATATCTATGGCCCTATATAGCATACAGTTGTGCTCATAAATTCACATATCCTGGCAGAATTTATGATTTCTTGGTCATTTTTCAGAGAATATGAATGAGAACACAAAAACATTTCTTTCACTCGTGATTAGTGTTTCGCTGAAGCCATTTATTATCAATCGCAAGAAAAGAGACGCACTCACTAAAGGGACTAGGAGTACCACATCCCCAATAACTACAAAAATAGGGGTACTCCCTCAAGGGGTGGGACTTTTTAGGCACAAAATAGTAATGGACATCTATAGTTAACAATTTTTATTGATACAAAAATGCAACAAAAGCATAATATACACGACAAAAATGCTGAGTAGATGGACAAGCGAAGAATAGTGATATATATCTAGAAACGTCAGCTACACCTAATGCATTTCGGATGAGTTCCTTCCTCAGAGGTGCTCCAGTGAAGATAATTAATATCACTAAAAATCAAACTGAAATATTGTATATATAGTCAACATATGTATAGCATTGATTGAAGAAAATGTGCATTTATAGTGCATATCAACTCACCTTGCCCAAGATAAAAAATTGAAAAAGAAAAAGAAAAGTCACAAAAATTACAACAGAGTTGAAATCAACCCTGTACACAAAGGGTAAAATCAAAAAATGGGTCCGGATGGTGAGGTGGGACTTGGGATAGTCCCCCAGGGATGTGTGAGGGCCAACATTCTCTACAAGGGGTACAGAATACCGCCCAGAGAGGGACAAAAGCGGAATGGAGTGAGACAGCAGTTTAATACAAAGCATACAGATAGATCCATCCACGCAAAGCAAGCCCAAAGGTTAAACTGACCAAGGGAAGTCTAAAGAGAAATATATATATATATATATATATATATATATATATATATATATATAAATCCATATATATATAAGTATAAATAGGTATATAGAGCCAAGTATAGGTATCTTATTCTAGAATGGTCTAATGAGCTACATAAACATAGCAAATCAAGTGGTCATATGCATATATCTAATATGTAGTCTGTATAGTGTATGAAGATTTTAATGATATCAATAAAGTAATTGATTTGCATACATGCATACCTGTCAGGCTAGACCACAGTGTCTGGAACGTGGAGGACGGCGGCGCCCAATCACACGAGACAGGACACACTAGGGAAAGCAAAGACACAATACCAATAGCAGTGAATAGTAGTTATGCACCGAGAGGCAACAGTCGGCAAAATTGGAAATCAGCTTAAGAATAGACCTTATGGGGTGCTTACCACAAGTGTTGACTCACGCCAAATACCATCCTGGAATGAGAAACAGGAGATATTAGCTTAGAGAAAAACATCCAAGCGTGATCAGTATCTTCCTGCCATGAGGAGAAACTGGAAGAAATGAACAAGGGTGGAGTTTTGCACCCTGCAACAGAAGGTCTCATCCGATAGATAGGACCGCATTTTGATAACCCAGTATCACAAGCAGGAAACAAGGCCTGTTTGTCCAATGGGCAATTGCTGCAACAATTGGCATGGTCTATAGTAAGAGCCACCCCCCCCAAAAAACAGTATATGGATCGGGCTGGAGGGAAAGAATATGGCTTGTGAGACCTTTGCTGATCTGTCACAGCATCCACACCCAGCGCTTAGGCTAGGCCCCTAGGGAAAAGCTTTCCAGCTTGTAATAGTAAGGAGAGGCTAGCAGATCTAACTCTGACATCTTATCCAGAGATGAAATCCACTTGGGGAACCTGGATGTAGGAATCACTTGTTGCCCAATTTGGCCACAGAATATGAATTGTTCCCAGAAGGGAGGCTCTGGTGAACACCTACTGGGTCTTAGATTCCGCACCCTGGGGAAACCGATGCACTAGCTCCCTGTGTTTCAGTGTCCGTGATCCAGGGGCCCCTCTTCCCGTATCAGCCAGAACTCATTAGCAGCAGTCAGCTATACGTCCACAAGCTTGGTGTGATTCTCACTCCAGCGGCGCGCACCTGTCACCTGACCCCACGCGTCATGACAGAGTGGATCAAGAATCCAACCAGCAGACAGGTATGCTGTATAACGTCTTGATCTATATAAAAACAGAGGTATGTCAGAGAGAAGACAGCTTTGGGAATTAGAAATAGGCATCCCTCTGAGCAACCATAGCACTCATCTTAAAATCACATCAGCTGGAATTGGAATTGTCGTTCCTACTCCTAGAAGATGGGTAAGGTTGATGTTGGCTAGTAGAACTTGTCTATTGTTGCTGAAACAAATGATTCCTCCTGGCACAGTCAGAGGCTTAAAGGTGACTAAATGCTAAGCATGGCCTGAAGTGCTTTTCCTCACGGTCCAGCCATTCGAGACCAAAGCTGTAACCTCCCATCATAAGAGGAGTAACCAAGTACCCATAAGATATGTATGGGTGGCACAATCTGAAAAAAAACAGTAAGCAACCTCTCCCCAGAAGTGGAGCTCTTTTCTGACTACTTGGTTGAGGACTCTTTCAGTCTTCAATTCTTTTTGGACTCCAAGCCAGGATTGCAGGAGCAAACTTCATTGGAGTTAGAGAGACACCAACTCCAGAACTGCAGTCTTCTTTCATTTGGCAAACATTTACTCTGAGGCAGGGGGACAGGCTAAATCTCTTTGCTATTAAATGAGGCTAGTCCTTGAAGTGGACTGTTTAGACTCTTGCAATGCAGACAAGAATATCCCACTTTTAGAATTATTCCCTGCTCTTTGCTATGAAATGAAGCCCTTGAAGGGGACAGTTTAAACTCATGCAATGCAGACCAGATTGTCCTACTTGTCAGACTTATTCATTAGGATATAATGAATATTCTTCAGCCCAACTTCCATTACACCGGAAGAGAGGCAGACAAATATTCCCCATAAGGACAAGTCCAACACATAAAGTTACCACCAGAAGATGCTGTACCCCCCAAGGACACAACCAATCAGCATGATTGAGTACACCCCTGAAGGACACAGCATCCTCCAATGACAACCTCATGCATATGGCTAAGCTCATGAAGGCCACATCAACCAAATAGGTGACTCGTTATGCTGGAAAACCTCTTCCTCATAAGTGCCTATTCTGACATTCTGCAGTACAGGTAGAAGTGTCCTGATTGGGGTTGCAACTGAGCAACCCAATGCTGCAAGGTGCTGACCACTAAGACAATCTGCTGCTCTGTCCTTCTGTTTAATTTGCACCCCTCTTCTAGAATGGGCTTCTAGCTTAAACATCATAGGGGAAAAAGCAATACACTCCTTTGGAAGTGCTAAAATACTTGCATTGCAGGTATCTCTGCAGGATATTACATTTTAGGCATCCTAACAGCCTTACAAAAGGGAGGTACGAAAACCTGCACATAGATCATCCTCATCTTTATCTTTCTTTTAGGAATTGTTTGAAAAGGGTTAAATTGGCTGGTTGACTGGTCCTGCAAGGAAAGACTGAACATTGTCAGAGTTGAGAATCTTTGCACAGGGAAAGTTGAAACAGACCCCTTTAGAGTGTCTTTTCTTTTCAATAATTTTTATTGAGTTTTTCCTGAAGATAATCAGTACGGGGTAATGCATCGATATTGCATTTTTTTTCTGATGAGCAATAAAGTTGTTTGACATATACAACATGCAGATCAAAGAAACTTATCAAAGAAACTTATGAAAGGAACTTATGGTTAGGGGTCTTATTTGAAGGTCTTGACATATCCAGAGTCAACTTTGCCTTTTCACAATTGAAGTGGTGTTTTGCTTGGTTTTTATTTGTGGGTAGCTCCTACCTCCCAAGGCCCCATCCCTTTTGGGAACTGACTGTGGCTTGGGGCCGGTGGCATCCCCACCAGCTTAAGGTGAGTTTTCTTTCAACGTGGTTATGTGACATATCTGAATCAGCTTTTAATAAGGTACCCATTTAGGTTCCCCTTGACTGTTCATTGTGACTCAAGATAGTCCATGTCTTCACAAATCTGACCCCTATATAAAACGTTGCAGGCAACTATCTTACAATTCTTAGATGATTCTTTAAATTAGGTATAACCGGGTATTGAAATTAACCTTTCAAATTTTACCTAATGAAACCAGAATAAAGTAACAAAGAAGGATTCATCTCGGCTCAAACATCATGTCTAGCGATATAAGGATAAGGGTAGGACCTGTGGTTCTGGTTAATTCACAGAAATAGAAGTACTCTGGACCAATTGGACAAGGGGCGCCAGTCTTTTTGTGCTTTGGTAAGTTGGTTCTTGCTGGAGACCATAATTAGTTTGTAGCTGTAATGCAAGTTTATTAGTTCAAGAGTGTTTTCTATTGGTGACTGATTTGATTTCCAAAGCCTTGTTAGACTTAGTCTAGCTGCAAGGAGAATGTGTGTGACCACCTTTCTGACTTGGTATGGGATCTGTTCTATAGTTAGGTTTAGTAGTGCTAGTGCTGGTGTAGGTAGTATGGTGTGATATCTGACAAGATATGAGAGATATGCTTCCATTAGGGCTGTATATGGGAGCAATCCCACAGTATATTGATTAGATTGCCCTTTGTGGTTTTGCATCTCCAACAGAGATCTGGGGTGTTGGTACTGAAAGAAGCTAGTTTTGTGGGCATTAGGTACCAGTGTAGTGAGATTTTTTGCATGAGTTCCCAGAGAGCTGAACACTGTGTGGATTTGTAGATGGATTTTAGGGCTGTTTGCCATTGGGATACAGTGAAAGTTTTCCCCGGATCTGACTCCCAGCAATGGTGGAAGCCAGATTTGGTGAACTCTCTCTTTTGGTGGAATGAGTTTTAGAATGTCGAGATTCCTTTCAGTGTGGTGTTAGGATCGTTTAGGTAATGCCATACACTGGGGGTAGAGTATAGTTGGGATTTGGAATGTGGGATATGCAGTGTCTTAGTCGGATATAAGGGAATAGTACCGTGTGTGGGAGATTGAACTGGAGTTGGTGGAATGTCTTTAGGTACTTCCCTCTAAATAAGTTATGAATGTGTTTGATACCCCTTGAGGTCCATTGGGTTAGGGATAGGTCTGTGGATAAGAGGTGTAGAGTCTCTAGTGGGATAGGTGGAGTTGAGGTATATGTTTGGGTGATTCCTAGGCTAGAGAGTTTTTTCCAGGCTAGGGCTGAGGCCTTCATCATAGGGGGAATTACTGTTGGGATGGGGATTTCTAAAGTTATACCTAGTAACCATTTTTGTAGGTTGGTATGTGGTATTGTTGCAGCTTCTATTTGCCCCCAATGGGTGAGGGGGTGTGGATGGAACCATTCCTGAAATTGAGTCAGTACTGACGCTAAATAATAGTCTTCAAAATCTATGCCTCCTGCTCCACCTGCCATTTTGTGTTTGATGAGTTTAGTGTGTGCGCATCTTGGTTTCTTCCCTTGCCATATATATTTGTTGAGTATGGATTGGAGTGATCTAAATTAGGATGAAGGGATTGGTATGGGTATTGTTCTAAATAAATAGAGAAGTTGGGGTAAATGTATCATTTTAAAGGATGCAAATCTGCCTGACCATGACAGTTCGTGTTTCGCCAAATGCTGGGTGTCTGTTTGTAGTTTGTTGTGAAAAGGCTGAAAGTTTGCTGCGTATAAGTTTTTAGTTCTTTCTGTTAACCGTATTCCTAGATATGTTATAGATTTGTCTGCCCAGGCATATGAGTATTGTATTTGGAGAAGGTTGCTGGTTGTGGCATCTAGACCTAAATTTAAAATATACAATTTTGTTTCATTTGCCTTGTAATAAGAAACCTTACAGAACCATTGGAGAATTTTTTGTACCTCTGTCAGGGAAGAAGCCGGGTTTGTGAGCATAAGGATGGCATCATCCGCAAGTAAACTCATTTTATGGGATGATTTGCCTATTGCAAAACCTGAGATCAGGGGGTTTTGTCTCTTATGTTCTGCCAGAGGTTCCACGATTAGATTAAAAATTAATGGGCACAGTGGGCATCCTTGCCTGGTTCTGTTTGTAATATAAAATGGTTGGGACTAGAGTTGAGCGAACCTCTGGAAGTCCGGGTTCGGCAGGTTCGGCCGAACTTCGGGACAAAGTCCGGGTTCGGCTCTGGACTTGACCCGAACTTTGACCCGGACCCCGAACCCCATTGAAATCAATGGGGACCCAAACTTTTAGGCACAAAAATGGCTGTAACAAAGTCCTGGCAAGTCCTAGAGGTCTGCAAAAGGAAGGAAAATGGGGGTAAGAGTTGGACAAGAGTCCTACAAAGAAATGGGGATAGGGAAATAACTTAAAATAATTTTTAACCTAAAATCACATAAAAAGATCAAAAATGGAGGTGGATGTGGAGTTGGAGGTTGAGGAGGCGGTGAAAGTGGCGGTGGAGGAGGTAGCCAACACTGTTTTTTTTATTTTTGTGCAAGAAATCATCTCCAAGTTGTACAGGGAAAGTTTCCAGCTGTTGCTTTAAGGGAAAGATTATTGTTCTAAAATCATCTGCAAGCTCCATTCACTAAGTGGATTGTAGCCGCATAGAGCCATATTAGTGTTATAAAATCATGTCCAAGCTCCATTCACTAGGTGTATTGTAGCCGCATAGAGCCTTATTAGTGTTATAAAATCATGTCCAAGCTCCATTCACTATCACTAAGTGTATTGTAGCCGCATAGAGCCATATTAGTGTTATAAAATTATTGATTTTATAACACTAATAAGGCTACATGCGGCTACAATATGGAGCTTGCAGAGGATTTTAGAACAGTAATCTTTCCCTTAAAGCAACAGCTGGAACCTTTCCCTGTACAAGTTGGAGATGATTTTAGAAGAATAATCTTCCCCTTAAAGAAACAGACTCTACCTAGTCCAGTCAGAT
>BLSH010549075.1:728119-738586 GCA_018402905.1 Glandirana rugosa
GAGCTTGGACATGATTTTAGAACACTAATATGGCTCTATGCGGCTAGAATACACTTAGTGAATGGAGCTTGGACATGATTTTAGAACACTAATATGGCTCTATGCGGCTAGAATACACTTAGTGAATGGAGCTTGCAGATGATTTTAGAACAATAATCTTTCCCTTAAAGCAACAGCTGGAACCTTTCCCTGTACAAGTTGGAGATGATTTTAGAAGAATAATCTTTCCCTTAAAGCAACAGCTGGAACCTTTCCCTGTACAACTTGATGATGATTTTAGAAGAATAATCTTTCCCTTACAGCAACAGACTCTACCTAGTCCAGTCAGATCGTTCTGTGCAGCAGGATGAGGTGTGCAATCTGTCCCTCAAAGCAGCAGTACTAGTATCTCTCTCTAGTCCACAATCAGATCGTTCAGTAATGCAGCATGAGATGTTCTGCAATCTGTCCCTCACAGAGGCAGCAGCATCCTCTCCCTAAACTATCCTGAGAGCATATGACATGCAGCATGGTGACTCCAGCCCCATATAGAGGCTGGGTCACATGGTGCACTGGCCAATCACAGCCATGCCATTAGTAGGCATGGCTGTGATTGTTTCTCAGGGAAAACCAGTGAAACACTTGTTGATTGGCTGCCCTTGGCAGCTGTTCAACACACGTGGAATAAAATACCAGAACCCCGGACCCGAACCCAGACTTTTTTTGAAAAGTCGAGGGTCGGGTTCGGGTCCGGGTCCCGGACACCCCAAAGTTCGGTACGGACCCAAACTTTACAGTCCGGGTTCGCTCAAATCTAGTTGGGACATCATATCTGCTGAGAAAACTTGGGCTGATGGGGTGGAGTATAATGCCAGTATGACTTTTGGGATATGACCGTTAAATCCAAATTTTAGAAGTACCTCTTGTAGATTAGACGAATGGGCCCTGTCAAATGACTTCTCTGCATCCAAAGACAGGAGCAGAGAAGGTGTTCCGCTGGACTCATGAAAATGAATGTCGATCAGTCTCCTTTTATTATATTGATCAGTCTCTTAGTAGCATCGGACACTTGCTGTCCTTTGGTGAATCCTGCTTGGTCCCTGTGAATTAGAGTCGGCATAATGTTTAGGAGTCTTGTGACTATGGTTTTTGCATATATTTTTATGTCTGAATTTAGAAGTGATATCGGGCGGAAGTTTTGGGGGGCAGTCAGCAGAGTTATAATTGTTGCTTGTAAGGATTCCCAAGGGAACAATGAAGAGGAGGCAGCGTCATTAAACAAGACTACTAAGTGTGGCGCTATTTGTTTGGAAAATTGTTTTTAGTACTCTCCTGGGAATCCATCTGGACCAGGTTCTTTACCTGTATGGAGGGTATTGATAGAATTCTGCATTTCTTTTCAGTGAAGGGATTGTTTAGGAGGTTCAATTGCTCAATAGTAAGTGACGGGATAAGGGGTGGGGGAAGGAGTTGGGACTTTAAATAAAGCAGTGGCAGGTAGCAGCACACAATTCCATCCCTGTACTTGGTAAAGAAGTATGCAAAAGAGGGGGAAGATTGAGACTTTAAATGACACACGAGTGTGAGAAAGGATATAGGATGGATAGTGATAAAACAATTTATTGACAAATAAGTAAAGATATTACACTTCATAGTCAATATTCAAACAGGTTATTAATAAACTGGTTGTAAATTATAAATGAGTACATAAATACATGGTATAAAGAATGCCCCCATCCATCACATTGATGTAGGATACATTGAGTTAAAGCACATTGATAAATCTGCATGGTCCATGACCTTAAGATCCCCTGTAAAGCAGTATTGCTTATAGACATGATAAGTGAGATATGCTGGGTAAACCAATTGGCGGCAGCTGGTGGCTCTACGCGCTTCGTGATCCTATGTCACTCTTCAGAAGTGGGCTTGTCAAGTATCTAGAATAGAATTGGCATGGGTATTTAACTATTCATAGGAAAACTGCAAAACGGGGGAGGTGGTGCTCCCTCAGATTTAACAATTCCCATGGATCCAACTTACTGCGTCTGCAGGCTGAAGGTGCACCAGAGGGGCGGAGGGGACGCCTAGCAGCATCAAGGTTGGGAGCTGAGGCAGGAGGCATGGCGGCAGGCCCCACACCAGAATTCTGCTTGAGCACAGGCATCTCCAGAGAGGTGTGTATCTGGTGAATGAATGGTGCAAGTGATGAGTAAAAACTGGACTGGCATGTGGATGGAGGTGATGTGTGGGAGTGTGATGGTAGGGGTGAAGAAAAAGTGTGTGTGAGAGAAACAAAAGGAGTAAGTGGTAAAAGAGGGTAAACTTGGAGAAAGAAGAGAGGAGAGGAGAAGTGACAGGAGTTTGATTTGATTTAGGAACACATTAATGTCTGCTGTGGAGGGCTGATAAGTGGTGCGGTCTTGGTTAATGTTGTACAAGTCACTATAGTAGGTACTGAATGTGTCGGCTATAGCTTGGGGGTTTATTCATTTTTCTTTTGAGTGGGGATGATATAAATATTCTATTTTATTTTTGATTCTTTTGGCAATGTGCAAGGGTTTTACCTGCTTTGTTATATGTGGTGTATGATGTTGCTTTGATTTTCCTTTGTGTATTTTCAAAGGATTGTAGGAGGAGCATCCTAAGTTCCTGTCTTAGGGACAGTAGTTGTTCTGAAAGAGACTTTTTGGGATTTGCTTTGTGTTGATTTTCTAGATTTGATGTTTGGGACATGAGGGAGTCTAGGCGCTGCATCCTCTTCTTTTTATGTTGGGAGCTCATTTTTATCAATATGCCTCTTAAGAAAGCTTTGTGCGCGTTCCACATCATGGCAAGGTTGGACACCGAACCTGTGTTGTGCTCAAAATATGTGGACAGTTGTTTAGAGATATCTGGTGAATATGAAGGGTGTTGCAGGATGTAGCTATTTGCTCTCCAAATATATGTGTTGTGATGGTGATGAGAGTCTGAAATTGTGATGGTGATAGGTGCATGGTCCGACCAAGCCGTGGGGTGGATTACAGTTGTGCTAAGTTATTGTAATAACCATTTATCTGTAAGAAAGAGGTAAATTCTTGAATAGGATCTGTGGAGAGGAGAGAAGTATGTGAAGTCTTTCTCCGCTCCATGTTGACATCGCCAAGCATCGAAAAGATCATGAGTAAAAAGAACATTTTTCAAGGGGGACTCTCTGCATTTTGCTGCAGAGGTGGAGTCTAATTTCACATCTGGGATTAAATTGAAGTCTCCACATAGGACAAGATGGCCTTGTTGCATTGGCTTGACAGTGCGGATAAGTGTGCAGCGGAAATGCATTTGGTTATCGTTTGGGGCATAGATGTTCATGATCATATAGTCTGCTTTGTTGATAGTGCATATTAGAATGGTAAATCTGCCATCAGGGTCTTTGGTTATTTGTTTGAGTTGGGAGTCTACTGTGTTTTTCACTGCTATTAGTACACCCCTCTTTTTGGATGTGTAGGAAGCCATGAAGACATGGGGAAAGTGGTTGTTTGAGCATGCGGGTGTGGACGATATTGCAATGTGCCCTTCTTGCATGCATAAGATATCACACTTTAGTTTCTGGGCTGTTTTCCAGAGAGCATGTCTTTTTGCCGGGTGATTGAGCCCGTTGGCATTGAGCAAAAGAACTGTTACTGGCATTGTTGGTGAGGTGTGAGTGACTGGAAAGGTGTCAGGCACTTACAGTTAGACGAAGATGGTAGGCAAATCCGTGCTCTGTTTGGCTGGTAGATAGGATGTCTTGAAGTTCTGGGTGGCAACAGTGGTCCTGTGTGGAGATTGGAGCTTGAGCTAAAGAGTAACAACAACATTTGTGATAGAAAGAAAGCTGAAACTTGTAACTTGTGAGAAACTAATCCAGTGAGGATATAACACCTGGAGAGTCAGTAGGTGAAGTGGAGAATATATGAATTCTTCCAATCCACTGTGGGGGAAAAAATAGTCAGTGTTGAGTGGAGTAATATATCCTGAAACTTATAGCTAGGGAGAGATTGTAGTTGAGAGTTATGTGAGATGCGCCCATGTGGGGTTTTGAACCCCAATCTTGATCAGGTGTTATATCTTTCCTGAGAGCGGCGTGATGGCGGGGTTCTGAGTTGCTCCTTAGGTGGGGCAGAATCCAGTAGGGGGGGGGGGTCAGGGATGATTCTCCATGTATGTTAGAGTTGCATTCTGATTTTGAGGCTGTTATTCATTTGAGAAGTGCCGTTTCTTGTGATTACCAGTGTTGTTGGTTTTTGCAATTTTGTGATTGTGGAGGTCTTTGGTGATAGGATTGAGCTGCCTTCTTTGTTGCAGGGTATACTTTGAGAAGTCTGGAAATAGTTGTATACCTTCATAGGGAGGAGGGAGTTGAGGGTTAGATGTGGCTGCTGAGAGGAGTTTCTCCTTAATATGGAAAAAATGCACCCTCATTAGAACATCCCTGGGGATAGATGCTGTTAGGTGAGAAGGTTTTGCAACTCTGTGTATGCGGTCCACAATGAGATCTCTTGGGGAGGCATCTGGTATCATCGTGTGCATAAGCTCTTTGGCGCATTTGGGAAGATCTGCCTGTGGAATAGATTCCGGAATTCCTCTCAGTTTTACATTATTCCTCTGGGATCTATCCTCTAAATCTGCGAGCTTGGCTCTCACCTAAGATTGTTCATCTTTAATGTCATCATATGAGTCGATTATGTCATTTACAGTTGTAGTGCATGCCCCTCATACTCTGCTCTATGTGGGGCACTCTATCATCAAGTATGTGGATATCAGATGAAATCTTAGTGAACAATGATGATAGATTCATCATAAGTGAGGTTTGGAGCCACAGTACAATGTACTTTAGAGTGGTATATATCACTGGTTGGCCTGTAGTGGGGAATGTTGACATGGATGTGTGTAAGGCCTGGTTAGATTGTAGTGAAATGAAAGCCTGGGCCTCAATTTGTGTTAGCCTGTGCGGTTCCTCCATCCGCATGTGGGTTTTGGCCGGAGTGCCTGTGTGGGAATTTCCCTCTTACCTGCATGTAGGAGAGAAGGGGAGCAATGTGGCATCTGCATCCCCTTGGATCTCATCTGGGAGATCCGTGTAGGCCCCGGACGCTGCGGTCGGACCGGCGCCATTTTGACAGTGACTGACCTTTGGTTCTGACTTAAGAATGTAGTGAGTTTTTGCGGGGTGATACTCTGTCCCTCTCTTGTGGGACATGGCTGCCTGAGCTGCCTGGCTGCCGGGTATTCAGGAGCTGGGATGGCTTCAGATTGACCATGGATGCGGGTCCTAGTGGCTCTGGTTCTCTGCCCTGGAAGACCACACCCCCCTCCTTTAGAGTGTCTTGACTACCTCTGGCAACCTGTTGGTCACTGTCATTTTCCTCTCTGGATGCCTGAACAAAGCAGGAAATTCATACAGTGTTTTGCCTGCCAAGGCACGAGCACCAAGGGCCTAGTTTATGCTGTGCATAATACATGCAGATCTGGAAAGGCTTGATAGCAAGTGTCCATTAGTCAGCTTCCAATACACCAGCTTTAAGAGGCCTGCAAAAGGGCTGGCAATCCAGGAAACAGTACCAGTAAGGAAGACACTGCTCCCCCCAGCTATAATCTGCAGGAGCAGCCACAGCATAGAGGAATTAGACTGCATGCTGAAAAAGGATTTGCAGCAAAAAATAAATCCTTACTAGAGTTGAGCGAACACCTGGATGTTCAGGTTCGGCGGGTTCGGCCGATCTTTCCGGAAACGTTCGGGTTCGGTACCGAACGTTATCCGAACTTTACCCCGGACCCCATTGAATTAAATTGGGACCCGAACTTTTCGGCACAAAAATGACTGTAAAAAAGTCCTGGAAAGTGCTAGAGGGCTGCAAGAAAAATGGGAGATGTTATTAGATCTACAATCTGTCCCTTAAGATCTTTCTGTAATGCAGGATGAGAGATCGTTATGTAATCAGGTCGTTCTGTAATGCAGGATGAGAGATCGTTCTGTAATCAGATCTTTCTATAATGCAGGATGAGATGTTATAGATCTACAATCTGTCCCTCAAAGCAGTAGTAGTAATCTCTACCTAGTTATTATCACTGCAATCTGTCCCTCACAATCTGTCCCTCACAGCGCCAGCAGCATCCTCTCCCTACACTAATCTAAGAGCATATGACATGCAGCACTGTGACTCCAGCCTCATATAGAGGCTGGGTCACATGATGCACTGGCCAATCACAGCCATGCCATTAGTAGGCATGGCTGTGATGGCTTCTAGGGAAAACCAGTGAAACGCTTGTTGATTGGCTGCCCTGCAGCTATTCAACATGCATGATAAAATACCAGAACCCAGAACCCGAACCCGAACGTTTTCTCAAACGTTCGGGTTCGGATTCGGGACACGGACACCCGAAAGTTTGGTATGAACCCAAACGTTACAGTTCGGGTTCGCTCAACTCTAATCCTTACTAAACAGAGAAAATGTGCAAGGGAGAACACATTAAGAACATTTTTTTATAACATGTAAAATCGCAACTCAAACCATGTAGTAATTTATTAAATGCCCCTCTCAATTCAAACTGCAGCTGTTGAAGTTTCAAAAGCTGTCCAAAAAGGATAATGTAACAGTTGTTTCTGTTTGCTAGGTGAGAAAAACCTCTAAGGGGTTAACTACTGCTAAAGGAATACTGATATTGCAGACTTCTCACATCAGAGCACCACTCGAACAGGTGATTCATTAACCCTTTTGCTGCCAGAGCCGTTTTTGCATTTTTTTGCATACATGTTTAAAAAATCATTTTAGGCCTGAAGATTACACAAAACCCCGAAACATTATATATTTTCTGAAAGCAGACTACCTAGAGAATAAAATAGTGGTAGTTCCAATTTTTTATGTCACATGATATTACCACAACAGTCTAGGAAACGCAATATTTCAGCAAAAAACACACTAACATGAATTTTAGGATAACGAAACACAATAAATTAGCCAAATATTTGGTACACTATTAACCACTTCAATACCATGCACTTAGAACACTTCCCGCCCAGACCAATTTTCAGATTTCAGTGCTGTTGCGATTTGAATGAGAATTGCGCAGTCGTGCGACGTTGTACCCAAACAACGTTTTTATCATTTTGTTCCCACAAATAGAGCTTTCTTTTGGTGGTATTTGATCACCCCTGCGGTTTTTATTTTTTGCGCTATAAAAAAAAAAGACCCAAAATTTTGAAAAAAAAATTTTTTTTCTTTGTTTCTGTCACAAAAGTTTGTATAAAGTACATTTTCTCCTTCACTGACGGGCACTGATGTGGCTACACTGATGGGCACTGATGAGGCTACACTGACGGCACTGATGTGGCAGTACAGATTGGCACTGATGAGGTGGCACTGATAAGGTTGCACTGATGATGGGGCACATATGCAGCACTGATGGGCGGCACTGACAAGCAACACTGACGGGCACTGATACGTGGCACTGATATGCAGCACTGATGGACACTCATAGGCGGCACTGATAAGTGGCACTGGGCACTGATGGGCACTGATATGTGTCACTTTTAGGTGGCACAGGTGGGCACATTTAGGTGGCACAGATGGGCACTGATAGGTGGCACAGGTGGGCACTTATAGGTGGCAGTGGTGGGCACTGGTGCAACAAGCACTGTTAGGGATGGCACTGGCAGGCATCATACATGGGCACAGTGCTATCCCTACAGTGCACAATATTGCCCTTACCTGGTGGTCTAGTGGGGGCTCCCTGGTGGTCCTGGGTGGCCTCTGTGTGCCTTCCCTGGTGGTCCTGGGTGGCCTCCTTGCGATGTCCGGGGGGGCTCCCTGGTGGTCCTGATCCGGCTCCCTGGTGGTCCAGTGGGGGTGATCCTGAGGGTGGCTGCACTGATAAACGTTCAGCGCAGTGCCCCCCTGTCAGGGGAGCAGCCGATCGGCTCTCCGCTGCTCAGGTCTGCAGACCTGAGCAGAGGAAAAGCCGATAAACGGCTCTTCCTATTTACACTGTGATCAGCTGTGATTGGTCACGGCTGATCACATGGTAAAAGGCTTCGGATCAAAGCCTTTTACCTTGGTCGGTAATGCAGTAGGTCAGACTGACCCACGGCACCACAGATCGCGGATTATCCTGAGGACGTCAATAGTCGTCCAGTCAGGATAATGAACCCCCCGCCCGGACGTTATTTGTCCATACACCGGGCGGGAAGTGGTTAAAGGTGAGGTTGCACTGAGCAAATAGATACTCAACATTCCTAGCATTCAATTTTTGTGCGCCCTGTGCAATGGCGTGAAACTTTGGTACCCTATATTTTCTATAGGTGATGCTTCAGAAGTCCCCTATAGGTATCAGTTTAGTGTTATAGAGGAGGTCTTGTGTTAGAATTATCGCTCTCACTCAGGCATACGTGGCGATATGTTACATGTGTATCACAATTAATGTTTTCACGCATAGGCGCCCAGACACATGTGTTTACGTTTGTGCGTATGTATATGTGCAAAAAAAAAATGTTTTACTTAACTTTTTTTTTTATCTCATAGTGGACAAAAGGTCCCCTATGTGAGGATATTTGGTGACAGGTTCTCTTTTTTGAAACATGCAGGGTCTTAAAGACCCTACATGTCTCCCCTGTACTCCACTTAATGTTTTGCAATGCAGATAGCATTGCAAAAATATTACTTCCCGGGCGAGCTAGCCGGGGACACCGAGAACTTGACCCGGAAGTGACGTCAGAAAGGTCACTCTCCTGGTCAATAAAAAAAGGGGATGAGAGCGGATGTATATCTGCTCTTCTCTTTCCCCTCTACATGCCAGCACCCGCCATGGACATCCTGGGCTTGCCGATGGGCAAGTGGAGCCCAGTAAGACTGGCGGGAGCACACGCGTATGGGGGCACCAGTACCAGGGGTGTGTGAGAGCGATCGGGGAGCAGTGGCCCTGCCCGACCACTCTCATCCGACAGGCAGGAGTCCGCCCACCAGTTTCACAGGCTGCAGCCACCGGGATTGTGTGTAATACCCCCCCCCCCCCCGCCGTTAGGTCCGTATGACATATGGACCTGGCGGCGAAAGGGTTAAACAGAGTCTGAAACACTGAAAGCAGACCTTGCTTTAACAATATTCTATGCAGGACAGAAAAAAGCTTCAATGCACATAGATCACTCAGAGAGCACAGTCATCTCCATATGTTTTTGCTTTGGTTATATATATATTTTTAACATAAGTGGAGTTATTTCCTAACAGCCTGCATGGCATCTGATCTCTTCTGCTGATCTTAAGCCAAACATACTAACGTAACCACAGGTCAATCAATGCATTTGCCGGGCGACCTGAATCCCAGAGCGGGAACAGCAGCTGCAGCAACCATGCTGGGTACACTTAATGGTCACCCACTGATAGCAGGGCATCTGACCAATATCAACACCCGCCAATGGCTGGGACCCTGGCTTCCCCAGGCATCGATTTTCTACAGATTGTATGTGTGCCATAACACCCCACTGATAGCTGGGGATTCAGTGACCACTTAAGCCATTTTGGAAGACTTCTGGATACCACAAGACGCTCCTCACATCTGCACAGTAGTCCTGCATGAGACCTGGCCACTGATATTTCCAAAAGGTAGGAAAACTTCATGCAAGTTGGTCCTAATGAGTGAGGAGGACAAAAAAGAAACACAGCATCTGACTCTGCAGCCTGAAAATTTATGGGAGCCGGGTCCTATTGGGTAGGAACAGGGACGGGGCTGCTCAAACGTATGCTGCCATGGAGTATGCCAGGAAATTCATATATAAAAAGAAAAGTTGGCTTAATGCTAAGAACTTGGGGATTGGCTTCATCTATTGTTGGGTTAAAAAAAAACTTTGGTCAAATGGTAATAGATGGATTATAATTTAGAGTTGGCAACAGTTGTGGAAATTGAATTTGGATTACCATAGACTAAACCATATACAGTTGTGCTCATAAGTTTACATACCCTGGCAGAATTTATGATTTCTTGGCCATTTTTCAGAGAATGTGAATGAAAACACAAAAACATTTCTTTCACTCTTGGTTAGTGTTTGGATGAAGCCATTTATTATCAATCAACAGTGTTGACTCTTTTTTAAATCATAATTAGAGTTGAGCGAACTTCTAGAAGTCCGGGTTCTGCTGGTTCGGCCGAACTTCGGGTCAAAGTCCGGGTTCGGGTCCGGACAGAACCCGAACTTTGTTTTTTCTCAGTTGTGACAACTAACTATTATTTACCGAAGTAGGTTTGTGATTGGTTCTCACTTTCTTTACAAAAACACAAAAGTAAGTGTAAGAGACTTTTTACCGGTTCTTTAGTATTTAAGACGGTCCCATACATTTGAATACTCGTGTTGACATATACCAAATCAGATACCATTAGGTTTAAGTTAAAGGTGTTGACAACGGTTGAGATTTAATATTAGGTAGATAATGGTAAACTGGTTTCAAAAAAAAATTGGGTTGTTATCTACTTCGGTTAGGGGTT
>BLSH010549075.1:746659-760062 GCA_018402905.1 Glandirana rugosa
CACTAGTAGTAGCACTGACTTTGACTACTAGTACCTGGCTGGCAGTCCTCCTGAGGCTTGTAAATTTGACCCTGTCCCTCTCTGCAGTGTGAAATTTATAGGCCTCAGGAGCCAGTAGGACTGCCAACCAGGTACTAGTCAGAGTCAGTGCTACTAGTGTCCAGGGCCCAGCCAGCCCCAGCCCTTCCAGGCAGGCGGCAGGCCAGGCCAGACCACCACACACAGTCCAGTCCCTGTCCCTCCCAGGCTCCCTGTGAAATGTACAGGCCTCACTGACACACTCACCATGAAAAACTGTACTCTGGACTGGACTCAGCGGCAGCACCTTGTTGTCCTCCACTCCAGGCCACGGCTCCGCTCCTCTCCTCTGTCTGACTGCAGTGCCAGTGACAGTGAGTGACTGTGCCAGGCAGGAGGCAGCCAGTGACACTGTCTGAGTCTGGCTGGCTGGTCTTAAAATTAGTTCAGTTCAGATCTGAATCTTGCCGCCCATGACCCGGCGAGAGCCGAGAGAGTGACCGTCGCTGTCGTCGTCCCCTGCCTAGTCTCTCTCTCCTCTCCGTCGCTGACAAGGCGTGCGCCAGCCAACCAGCCCCCTCCCTCCTATATCACTTCGCAAGACTGCACAAGTTAGTGGGCGGCGCCACACTCTCTGTGCTGTCTTGGAAGAGTCGGGCACAGTTTGGCAAAAAAAAACGAAGTGTAAAAAAAAAAGTCAGCGGCGGCGGACACTACAGGCAGCCCTGTCGGACACTGGTGTCCGGGAGCGGACACCTTGCAGATCCCTGACGCCAAGCAGCACAGAGACAAGTCTCAAACCTTCTGGCACAAAGTCATTTGGAGTGATGAGACCAAAATTTAACTTAATTCCATGTATTGCCCCCTTTAACATCAATGACAGCTTGAAGTTTTTTGTGGTATTTGTGGATGAGGCTCTTTATCTTCTTAGATGGTAAAGCTTCCCATTCCTCTTGGCAAAAAGCCCAGTTGTGGCTTAAATGTTAGTTGATTTACCTGACCGTGGTTTGCTTTCAACAGAGCCCCTCATTTTCCACTTCTTGATTAGAGTTTGAACACTACTGATTGGCATTCTCAATTCCTTGGATATCTTTTTATATCCCTTTCCTGTTTTATACAGTTCAACTACCTTTTCCCACAGATCCTTTGACAATTCTTTTGCTTTCCCCCATGACTCAGAATCCAGAAACATCAGTGCAGCACTGGATGAAAAATGCAAGGGTCTGTCAGGAGTCCAGAAACTCATTGACCTTTAATACACACACGTTAATTACAAGCAAACAGATCACAGGTGTGGATGGTTACCTTTAATAGCCATTTAAACCCCTTTGTGTCAACTTGCGTGCATGTTATCAGGCCAAAATCACCAGGGTATGTAAACTTTTGATCAGGGTCATTTGGGTAGTTTCTGTTGTCATTGTGAATTAAAAAGAGAAAACACAGTTGATTGATAATACAGTCAGGTCCATAAATATTAGGACATTAACATAATTCTAATCTTTTTGACTCTATACACCATCAGAATGGATTTGAAATGAAACAAACAAGATGTGCTTTCACTGCAGACTTTCAGCTTTAATTTGAGGGTATTTACATCCAAATCAGGTGAACGGTGTAGGAATTACAACAGTTTGTATATGTGCCTCCCACTTTTTAAGTGACCAAAAGTTATGGGAGAGATTAACAATCATAAATCAAACTTTCACTTTTTAATACTTGGTTGCAAATCCTTTGCAGTCAATTACAGTCTGAAGTCTGGAATGCATAGACATCACCAGACGCTGGGTTTCATCCCTGGTGATGCTCTGCCAGGCCTCTACTGCAACTGTGTTCAGTTCCTGCTTGTTCTTGGGGCATTTCCCTTCAGTTTTGTCTTCAGCAAGTGAAATGCATGCTCAATCGGATTCAGGTCAGGTGATTGACTTGGCCATTGCATAACATTCCACTTCTTTCCCTTAAAAAACTCTTTGGTTGCTTTCGCAGTATGCTTCGGGTCAATGTCCATCTGCACTGTGAAGGGCCGTCCAATGAGTTCTGAAGCATTTGGCTGAATATGAGCAGATAATATTGCCTGAAACACTTCAGAATTCATCCTGCTGCTTTTGTCAGCAGTCATGTCATCAATAAATACAATAGAACCAGTTCCATTGGCAGCCATATATGCCCACGTCATGACACTACCACCACCGTGCTTCACTTATGAGGTGGTATGCTTTGGATCATGAGCAGTTCCTTTCCTTCTCCATACTCTTCTCTTCCCATCACTCTGGTACAAGTTGATCTTGGTCTCATCTGTCCATAGGATGTTTTTCCACAACTGTGAAGGCTTTTTTAGATGTTGTTTAGCAAACTCTAATCTGGCCTTCCTGTTTTTGAGGCTCACCATTGGTCTACATCTTGTGGTGAACCCTCTGTATTCACTCTGGTGAAGTCTTCTCTTGATTGTTGACTTTGACTACCTCCTGGAGAGTGTTCTTTATCTGGCCAACTGTTGTGAAGGGTGTTTTCTTCACCAGGGAAATAATTCTTCGGTCATCCACTACAGTTGTTTTCCGTGGTCTTCCGGGTTTTTTGGTGTTGCTGAGCTCACCGGTGCGTTCTTTCTTTTTAAGGATGTTCTAAACAGTTGATTTGGCCACACCTAATGTTTTTGCTATCTCTCTGATGGGTTTGTTTTGTTTTTTCAGCCTAACGATGGCTTGCTTCACTGATAGTGACAGCTCTTTGGATCTCATATTGAGAGTTGACAGTAACAGATTCCAAATGCAAATAGCACACTTGAAATTAACTCTAAAACCTTTTATCTGCTATTTGTAAATGGGATAATGAGGGAATAATACACACCTAGCCATGGAACAGCTGAGCAGTCAATTGTCCCATTACTTTTGGTCCCTTAAAAAGTGAGAGGCACATATACAAACTGTTGTAATTCCTACACCATTCACCTGATTTGGATGTAAATACCCTCACATTAAAGCTGAAAGTCTGCAGTTAAAGCACATCTTGTTTGTTTCATTTCAAATCCATTGTGGTGGTGTATAGAGCCAAAAAGATTAGAATTGTGTTGATGTCCCAATATTTATGGACCTGACTGTAAATGGCTTCAGCCAAACACTAACCATGAGTGAAAAAAATGTTTTTGTGTTATCATTCATATTCTCCGAAGAAAATCAAGAAATCATTAATTTTGTCAGGATATGTAAACTTATGAACACAACTGTATGACCAATAACGCTTTGAGCTGTTGTGAGATGTGCCCTTTAACAGTTGTCTCCTATGTCTTACATAAAATAAAGAGCTGATCAATACACACATTGGCAGATAGTGTAGGGCCCTGCATACGTTTATAAAGGGTTTGTAAACACTACCTTAAAATAGGACTGTAAAGATACTTGTCTAATGAATATTTTAAACATATTTTCGAGTATGGCAACATCCATCTGAAAGGTGTCTTTTTTGAGAATAAAATATTTTTTTTAGTTATCCGATAAGACACCTAGGAAGGTAACACCTCATGATAGATGATAATAAAAATATTTTTGTGATTTTATTTATGTTCTGTCAGAAATTGACTCATCTTTTCGTATGTAATCTTGCAAATATCTTCATGTTCCTGGGTGCCTACACTAACACCTCCACTATATCTATGGATGGATCCATGGTTGCCACCCAAGTTGGACATGTATGTGTAGGGGGTGCCAGCCACCAACACTGCCCGCACTCTCTAACCCCCCGGCATGGCAAACACTGTCAAACAGCTGCTGGCTTTCATCCTCCCGCCTCCTGTGAGCATGGACAGCAGGGAAACTCACAGGGGATCAGGGAGGCTGTGCTGTGGGCAGCTGCGGGTCACCCCCCCCCCTGTTCAGAGCACCACCACAGCGAAGACTGAAGGACCTCATGTAAAAGCCAGTGAGAGTGAAGCTGCGGGCATGTGTCTCCTCTCCTGCCTGCTGCTTGCTCTGCCACCCCCTCTTCTTCCCACTGAGGTCTGCTGCCACTGCAGGAGAGACAGAGTGGCTGTTAGTGTCTCCTTCCCCCACTCGCACCCCCCTGCCTTCTGTCACAGTGTAGGAGAAAGAGGATGGCTCTGGGGTTTTCTGCCACCCAAGCTCCTGTACCCCTCCCATT
The DNA here is from genome assembly GCA_018402905.1 of Glandirana rugosa. NCBI lineage: Eukaryota > Metazoa > Chordata > Amphibia > Anura > Ranidae > Glandirana > Glandirana rugosa. The sequence continues at coordinate 750,809 of BLSH010549075.1, forward strand.
GGCTGGAGGGAAGACCAGTGAGCAGCCAGAGAGGAGTACGATGGGACATATAGTCCCAAGGACAAGATGCCCCACTGTGGACCACAGGAGGTAAACTACAGCCCCCCAGCATGCTGGAAAATAAAGGAAGGGACAGCCTGGAGCCTGGTAAAGGAGAGAGGAGGAGTTTGCATGACAAAGGAGTAGGAGAGTAGAGAGCAGGGGAAGAGAGGCTGAGGTAACTGACAAGAGACAGAGACCAAGCCCCAAAAGCCCCCTGGGTGGTGTGACAGTCTGAACTCCACCTGAGGGAGAGAAAGCCACGCTGACACAAGGGAGTGTGTGGTGGAACTCCACCTGAGGGAGAGAGAGCCATGCTGACACGTGGTAGTGTGTGGTGGAACTCCACCTGAGGGAGAGAGATTGGTGAGCGGGTGTAAACCCAAACATCCTTCTTAACACAGTACAGACACTGCATGCAGACACCTGTTCCCCTTTCAAGTGTCAGCGGATGCTTGTTTGGAGCTGCCATCTTTAGCCAGTTTGTTCTTACAAATCCATACCTGACGGAATATCCTAGACGATTACTGTCTCAATTTTTCTTGATTAAACCTACTCTCTTTACAAAGGTTAAAACTCATATAGTATATATTAAAAACCGCGCTCAGCAAGCTATAACCAAACTGACCACTAGGGGTCAGAATACAGTAACAAACAGTAAAGCACTTTGAATGGACTTGTCATTACATGCACTATTAAAATTTGAATATGCGCATTTTCATCTTATTGTATGGACTAATGATACACTTTCTATTGGACTTATTGGCACTTTACTTATCTTATTATTAGATCATTACTCATGCTCTTTTTTCATTGGCTAATTACACAGTGGTTTTTATTGTTTGTTACTGTATTCTGACCCCTAGCGGTCAGTTTGGTTATAGCTTGCTCAGCGCGGTTTTTAATATATACTATATGAGTTTTAACCTTGACTTTTTTGTTTATACAAACCAGCACCTCGATATAGGATTAATATATACATTGTGCTGGCTAAAGGAATACTTTTTATGTGTATCCCTTTGTTTTTTGCCTGTCTCTCTTAAAAAGGGCCCCAAAATTTGTTAGCAGAAGATAAGATACTAGTGCTCTTCATCCCAGGACCTGTAACATTACAGAACTGTGCTTGCTGTACCTGTTTGACCCATTTCTTGTTTAGTGTTGTTTACCTCTCAAAGGTGTTTGTGGCCCAGAAGGAGCTGAGAAGTTGATAAAACCTTCTCTCCTTCTTCTCAGCACCTGCATTATGGGCATATAGATTACTGTCTTTCTATAATTACAGTCCCTAAATATTGAAGGTTGTTACATAGTTATATAGTTACATAATTAGCCAGGTTGAAAAAAAACACAAGTCCATCTAGTCCAACCAATAAAAAAAAAGAAAAAATATATATAACCATGCAATCCCATATACACAAACCTTCACCCACAGTTGATCCAGAGGAAGGCAAAAAACCCCAGCAAAACATGATCAAATTTGCTATAGCGGGGGAAAAACTTCCTTCCTGATCCCCAAAGAGGTAATTGGATTTTCCCTGGATCAACTTTACCTAAAAATGTTAGCACCCAGTTATATTATTTACATTAACCGGTTCCCGACCGGCCCGCGTACATTTACTGTTGCAGAGTGGCGCTTTCCCGCGAATCACCATTTATAACCTCATGCCCGCCGCACTCTGCAGGAGTGTGGCCGTGGCTTGGGCGGACTTGATCTCCACCGGCGAGCCGCGATTGCCTACCAGAGAAGAAGAATGGGGAACCGCCGATGTAAACACAGCAGCTCCACGCTCTGTCAGGCAGCATCTGAGATCTACTGATCCCTGTCACTGGGATCAGTTAGATCTCTCATGCCCCTGGCAGCCCAGCCCCCTCACAGTTAGAACACGCCTAGGGAACACACTAAACCCCTAGATCTCCCCCTGCAGGTTAACCCCTTGACTGCCAATGACATTTACACAGTAATCAGTGGATATTTAAATTTCTGATCGCTGTATAAATGTCATTGGTCCAAAAAAGGTGTCAGAAATGTCCGACATGTCCGCTGCAATATCGCAGTCCTGATAAAAATCGCAGATCGTCGCCATTACTAGTAAAAAAAAAAATGTAAAAATGCCAGAAATTAATTCTCATGGTTTGTAAACATGGCAACTTTTGCACAAACCAATCAATAAACTCTGATTGCGATTTTTTTTTTTTTACCGTAAATATAAGGAAGAATATAAATTGGCCAAAACTGATCAATAAATTCATTTTTTTATATTTTTTTGGATTTGTATTTTAGCAAAATTGTCACTCTTTTTTTGTTTATAGCGGTGATCAGAAATGATGCGTAGGTGATCAAATACCACCAAAAGAATGCTCTATTTGTGGGGGAAAAAAAGGACGCAAATTTTGTTTGGGTACAATGTCGCATGACCGTGCAATTGTTAGTTAAAACAACGCAGTTCCGAATCGCAAAAAGTGCTCTGGTCCTAACATAGGAAATCCTTCCGGGGCTGAAGTGGTTAAGGAAAGAATCCAGGCCTTTTTTAAAGCAATCTACTGTGCTGACCAGAACCACTTCTGGTGGGAGTCTATTCCACATTTTCACAGCTCTTACTGTGAAGAAACCTTTCCGTATTTGGAGCTGAAATCTCTTTTCCTCCAGACGTAAAGAGTGCCCCCTTGTCCTTTGTGATAACCTTAAAGTAAATAACTCAACACCAAGTTCACTATATGGACCACTTATGTATTTGTACATGTTGATCATATCCCCCCCCCCCTCCCCTTAATCTCCTCTTCTCAAGAGAGAATAAATTCAGTTCCTCTAATATTTCCTCATAGCTGAGCTCTTCCATGCCTCTTATTAGTTTGGTTGCCTTTCTCTACACTTTCTCCAGTTCCCCAATATCCTTTTTGAGAGCTGGTGTCCAAAACTGAACTGCATATTCCAGATGAGGTCTTACTAATGATTTGTACAGGGGCAAAATGATACCTCTCTCTCTGGAGTCCATACCTCTCTTAATACAAGAAAGGATTTTGCTGGCTTTGGAAACCGCAGCTTGGTATTGCATGCCATTATTAAGCTTATGATCTACCAAAACCCCCAGATCCTTCTCCGCTATGGATTCCCCCAGTTGTACTCCCCCTAGTATGTATGATGCATGCATATTCTTAGCCCCCAAGTGCATAACTTTACATTTATCAATATTAAACCTCATTTGCCACATAGTCGCCCAATTAAACAGCGCAACAGAGGTCAGCTGTCAGTTGGAGACATCCTGTAAGGACGTTATTCCACTGCATAGCCTGGTGTCATCTGCAAACACTGAAATGGTATTTTTAATCCCAGACCCTATATAATTTATAAATATATTGAAAAGTAAGGGCCCCAACACTGAACCTTGGGGTACACCACTGATAACCTTAGACCATTCAGAGTAAGAATCATTAACCACTACTCTCTGAATTTGGTCTTTTAGCCAGTTGTCATTTCTACTGTATTGATACTGTATTGAAAGTTTAATAGTGCCGTAAGTTTACGTATGTTTTAAACCGTGATAATATATTCATTATACTTGTTTATCACTACTAGGTGTGTGTCTGTTTTTGGTAACAATCCACAGTCAGGATAACGGTATTTCGCACTTGTGTTCTTAATCGTGTTTGCAGTCATTTTATTTAACTAGGTGTGCCAGAGGGTTGAGGTCATTGTTGGAGTTGAGGAGATCAGAGAACTCAAAATCACCAAGCGGCTCCTTCGGGGGTAGCGCTACATATGTCTTTGTACATTTCGATTACATGGCGGATGAAGGGATTGGTCATTTATAAGCTTAAGGATGTTTAATACCTAGTCAATCAGTAGGATTAGGGGCCTGGTGGTGCATGCTGGGTGAGATATTAAATATATGAGCCACTTCTGGGCTTATGGTCTTCACTCCTGGGATGTGAAGATGTTGCTGCAACAACTGTCTTGTCTTTAGACCTTACAGCCTAAGGACGTGGGAATCTTTAAGGGTCTCCCCTCTTGGGAGACCTCCTTGAAGATACTAACTGCCATGGACTGCTTTTTTGGTCCTAGATGTAGCAAACTACAGTTTTCACCCACATGGAGGCAGTGAATGAACGGCCGAGTAGGAAAGTATTACAAGAACCTTTATATTTCTGTCCTGCCTTGAATACATAAGCTGGTTATACGCTATACACATAGGCATGCGCAGGGGGTGCTAATTACTATGTGTGGTGCTGATCCCCCTAGTGCATGCCCCCCCCCCCTTGTTGGCCTCCCACCCTGCAGTGCAGCTAGCTTTCCTCCCCTTCTCTCCCCCCAGCTGCTGCAGGGGATGTTTCAGGAAGGAGAGTGGGGGGAGGGTCTAGTAAATATGTAATTTACCAGCACCTTCTTTTTTTTAATTAACACAGTGAACACACTTGCTCACTGTGTCCATTCCTAACTGAAGCACAGTAAACTGTATTTACTATGCTTCAGTTTGTGAATGAACAGGAAGCTGTTTAGCACAGACCAATGCATTCACTGTTCACTGTGATTGAGCTTTGGGGTGCACACGCTAGCTCAGTAGGCTGTGCACACCTATGGCTATACAATCTGACTGTACAATCTTCTTTAGATCCACCATCAAATATGTAGTGAAAGATGCTGCCTGATTTTATACAAATTGAATAAATAGTATTTTTTTCCATCAAACTACATAATTTTGTCAACTCCAAAGAGATTGCACAGGTATTGTACTATACAATTGTATAATGCACCCTTTTTTAACCAAGGTGTTCATGTACCCTGGGATTCTTTCAGGTTTCTTCAGGGGTGCCCTGGCAAAGTGTCTAAAAATTACCCAAAAATTGTATACAAGCTAACGGGAGGATCAAGCTTGTCTTTTGGTTATTCAGAGACATAGGTTTTCATTTTGCATTACAACTTTCTAGATCTTGGGGCCCTAACAACCAATGATGTCATAAATGGATAAATTGATAAGGAAGACATTGGGTGCCTGCACAGCATCCTTGTTTGCCTCTTCCCTGCCCCTCTCTGTCATCACTGGGATCACATTAGTAAGGTAGAGAAACTGAGGGAGAAGAGATACACTGGTGCACCACTCAGTACCAGTGTGCAAAGGTGTATTTGCTTTGGAAGTTAAATCACCTCTGAAGTAGGGTGTCCTACATGTGTGAATGTTACTGCCTTATGCAAAGCTATTCCTTTTTCTTTACATTTTAGAATGGGGTGCATTGAGATGTGCATAATTTTAAAGTGTGCCTTGACTGAAAAAAGTTGAAAAACACTGATATAATGTATGTAGTCACTGCTGAATGTTGTGGTTCACCTGTCACCCTGCCCAACCCGGCATCCATCTCTCAGACACTCAGAGACATAGAACAGTCCATAAGCTTTTTTTTTTTGGTTTTATTGAGGGGATTGAACTTGGATGGGAAAGGGAAATTGTGGGATGCCCAGAAAGATTCGGTATAACTTGTTTGGGACTACTATATACACTCCAGTCTTCTCTCCAGCACAACACTAGGGATGGGCCCGCAGTTCGAGTCGAACGTAAGTTCACCCGTTCGTCGAATTTAGAACATCATGTGTCGTCAGAGGGGCGGGTCACTCAATTACGTCACTGGCCTTGCACTACACTATAAATAAAACATCAAACAAAGAGAGCTCAGTCAGCAGGAGCCCTCCATGGAGGAGGAGCTGTTCTTTTTTTTTTTTCTGGTCCATCACTCGTCGTGATTGACGATGGATCACAACGGGTGACGCTTATTTTTCTTTTTTAATAAAGGACTTGTTCCTAATTGTCTCCTGTGTTTTTTTCTTTTTTTGACACTTTTGGTGAAGTAGTAGGGTAATTCACATGGGGGGGCGGGATCTGGGGGCCCCCTTATTAAAGGGGGCTTCCAGATTCCGATAAGCCCCCCACCCACACACCCCCACAACCACAGCCCAGGGTTGTGGGGAAGACACTCTTGTCCCCATCAACAAGGGTGGGGACAAGGTGCTTTGGGGTGGGGGGAGCAGAGCCCCCCTGCCACAAAGCACCCATACTCCCCATGTTGAGGGCATGTAGCCTGGTACGGTTCAGGAGGGGGAGGCGCTCGCAGCTCCTTGTTAATACACACAGCTGCTCTTCAATGCACACAGCAGCATACAGCGATACTGGCTCACACCTGTCTCCAGAATGGGAGTACATATCCCTCCTAGTTGGAGTCCTTCACAATAAAGGCTGTGTGCACCTGCACACACACACACCCTTTTCATCTTCAAGAAAAACTTAACAGGGCTGGAGACTTCTTGCCTCCCAGGCATTTTGAAATCTCCAAACTACAGAGCCTAATCCGGGAATACCAAAAAACAGTTTTTTCAGCTCAAAATCAATGCTCCAGAGTCCCACGCTCTGCACAGTTGCAAACCCTATGTTCTTTTTCCAACCATTTTCCCAGTGGCAGGGCCTTGCACTGTCACAACGTATAATAATTATTTCTGCCTATTAGAACGTATTAACGCGCAGACGTGCATTAACAAGTGTTAATGCATGTTTTTTATGCCCAATTACTCTTCTTCAGAACGCACAATTTATGGATTTGTTTTCTTCCTCTAAATGTCCCTGCCTCTAAATGCCTGTAAATGTGTGTAGAGGCAGAGAAAAAAATGACAAATATTTGTAAAACAGGTGTTTTTGAGCTGCAGGGTGCATGAGGCCTAATTAGGATATGCAGAAAACCAAGGACCGTGTATTGAGTAGAATCTGCAAATATCCTGAACTCCGTCCACTCAGCTTCCTATTTCTCCATGTGTTAATGAAATACAATGTATAAAATGAATAATGAATGAATGACTTGATAAAACAAAGAACTGCTGCACATCATTCTGAATATCTAGAAACATACATACCAGGAGGAGAACAACGGGGGGGGGATCCATAGTGGCGAAGGATCTGGGGGTTTTGGTAGATCATAAGCTTAATAATAGCATGCAATGCCAAGCTGCGGTTTCCAAAGCGAGCGAAGCCCATTCTTGTATTAATAGAGGTACGGACTCCAGAGAGAGAGAGAGAGATAATTTTGCCCCTGTACAAATCATTAGTAAGACCTCATCTGGAATATGCAGTTCAGTTTTGGGCATCAGTTCTCAAAAAGGATTTTCAGGAACTTGAGAAAGTGCAGAGAAGGGCAACTAAACTGATAAGAGGTAATGAGGAACTTAGCTATGAGGAAAGATTAGAGGAACTGAATTTATTCTCTCTTGAGAAGAGGAGATTACGGGGGATATGATCAACATGTACAAATACATAAGTGGTCCATATAGTGAACTTGGTGTTGAGTTATTCACTGTAAGGTCATCACAGAGGACAAGGGGGCACTCTCTACGTCTGGAGGAAAAGAGATTTCAGCTCCAAATACGGAAAGGTTTCTTCACAGTAAGAGCTGTGAAAATGTGGAATTGACTCCCTCCAGAGGTGGTTCTGGCCAGCCCAGTAGATTGCTTTAACCACTTCAGCCCCGGAAGGATTTCCCAGGTTAGGACCAGAGCAATTTTTGCTATTCGGCACTGCGTCGCTTTAACTGGCAATTGCAACATTGTACCCAAACAAAATTTGCGTCCTTTTTTCCCACAAATAGAGCTTTCTTTTGGTGGTATTTGATCGCCTCTGCGTCATTTTTGATCACCGCTATAAACAAAAGAAGAGCGACAATTTTGCAAAAAAAAAAAAACAGTTTTTTACGGGACTCTTCTCCAGGCACAGTGTGCTCCCTTCAGGGGTGCCTGGATGGGCTGTCCTCCACGCCGGCCTTCTTACACCGGTTCTTGACAGACGTAGCTTGTCCCGCGCAGGCTCTAAAACCCTCACCGATTTACTCATATGTACCCGGCTGTCTCTATGCCCTCTTTGTTATGTACTCAGACTACGCTTAACAAAATATTGTTTTTACTGTTTGCATTTGCATCCTCCTTATGTAACCTCTCTGAAATTTCAATAAAACTCTTAAACGAGAAAAAAAACCCAGTTTTTCTTACTTTTTGCTAAAATACAAATCGAAAAAAAAAAATTAAAAAAATATTTTTTTTCGTCGGTTTTGGCCGATTTACATTCTTCCTCATATTTTTGTTAAAAAAAAAAATCGCAATTGGCGTTTATTGATTGGTTTGCGCAAAAGCGGCCGCGTTTACGGATAATGAGAATTCATTTCTGGGGTTTTTAATTTTTATTTTATTTTTTACTAGTAATGGCGGTGATCTGTGATTTTTAGCAGTACTGTGATTGCAGCGGACATGTCGGACCATTTTGACACTTTTTTGGGACCAATGACATTTTATACAGCAATCAGAAATTTAAATGTCCACTGATTACTGTATAAATGTCACTGGCAATGAAGGGGTTAACCTGCAGGGGGAGATATAGGGGTTAACTGTGTTCCCTGGGTGTGTTCTAACTGTGAGGGGGCTGGGCTACCATGGGCATAAGAGATCTAACTGATCCCAGTGACAGGGATCAGTAGATCTCTTATGCCCGCACTGACAGAGCGTGGAACCTCCATGTTTACATCGGCGGTTCCCCGTTCTTTAGCTGTGGCCGCTCATCGCGGCTTGCCGGCAGACATCGGGTCCGCCCGAGCCACGGGCACACTCCTTATTTACGGCGATTTGCGGGAAGCATTCCACACTGCCGCAGTAAATATACTGAGCGCGGTGTGGAAGCTGTTAAAAAAGGCCTGGATTCTTTCCTAAATGTACATAATATAACTGTGATACTAACATTTATAGGTAAAGTTGATCAAGGGGATATCTGATCGCCTCTCAGGGGATCAGGAAGGAGTTTTTTTCCCTGCTGTAGCAAATTGGATCATGCTTTGCTGTTTTTTTATTGGTTGAACTAGATTCACTTGTGTATTTTGTCAACCTGACTAACTGTGTAATTATGTAAACAGGTACTACACCTTGAAATTAGTGTGCCTGGGACCTTTATTACCAAGTAAGTGGCTCTGGGACATTCATGATGTTGCTATTGAGCATCTGAAGAGCAGTATTCCTTCAAAGAATGCTAAACTGGTTACCATTAGTGCTACATATTCATCTGTGGTAGGTGCGAGGAGGATTACCTTTGTTAACAGAGACTAAGCAAAATATTTGTCGCTTCTCTGAATGTCCCAAGGAAAACATAAACCCACACCTGAACAGCCTGTTTAGAGTGTAAGTAGCAGTGCACGGAGGCTCCTGTCAG
>BLSH010549076.1:0-10534 GCA_018402905.1 Glandirana rugosa
GAGACTAAGCAAAATATTTGTCGCTTCTCTGAATGTCCCAAGGAAAACATAAACCCACACCTGAACAGCCTGTTTAGAGTGTAAGTAGCAGTGCACGGAGGCTCCTGTCAGCCAAATCTTCAGTGGAAACACACAACGCTGGCACTCCCGCCTGGGGTTGCAGTACATGTGATGCTTTATTAAAACAGGATAAAACAATACATAATAACCTGCATGCTCTGCCCTATTTGGGTCTTAAAAGATTAGGTAAGAAATCCGCGCTAATGTATACAAATCAATATAAAGTAAAATTAGTTAAGTGAGGTGCTGCAAAACTAGGAAAACCATCCGAACGAAATATATTTTTTTTTAAACAGGAATTGCGCAACACTCTGTGATAATTAGTGATAATTATCTAAAAGACCATATAATAATGTGCTACTTGATCAGTGAAATCAATACAAATCAAAACATCAAAAAATCAAAACATCATAATTATGAAAATCCATAAATTTTGTGTTAAAATTAATTAAGGAATGCTTCCACCGCTTAAGGTGCATAAAAATATTATTTGTAACCGAAAGTCCAGAAATTTGGAAAAATAAATTCCAGGGAAAGAGAAAAACTTCCACCAGGTGCATGGAATAGAGAAACGTCTGTGTCACCCCACACTCTGATTTTACCGACTCTTACCAGAGAAGTAAATACACTTGATTGTACACAGAATGGCATAGCGGCCGAGAAGCCACGATGTATAAAAAGGGTAGGGTGCCACTCCATCCTCGGATGTCCTGTTGGACTCGTAGCCATCATGTATAAAGATAACAGACGCCAAATGGTGAAGTATTGTATGGTAATCGGAACTAAGGGTCTTAGTCAAAGTGCAAGTAACTCCAGAAGTGGGTGTCTGCATTGTGTTTCCACTTTCTCTGAATGTACAGTTGCCCTTTTCGGTTTAGGTTTAAAACGTTATGTCAAGGTTATAGTCATTTAGGGGATGTAGAGAATAATATGATAAAGTGGCTCAATACAGAACACAAATCTTTGTTTTAGGACATCCAGGACTTTTTCCAGGGGAATGCAGATCCCACACCTCCAGCACTGAATGTATGTAAAGGCAAGGATTGCTGGGGTGTGCTGGAGGGCATACAGGTGGTCTCCTAGTTACAAACATCCGACTTACAAAGGACTCCTACTTACAAACGGAGGGAGAAAACAGGAAGTGAGAGGAAATCTCCCCCTAGGAAGGGAAATTCACTCCTGTAAGGATTATTACGGGAAAAGGTGTCTCCACTGATGCTTTATCACCAATCCTTGTTTCCACAACAACCCAACATTTTGAAAATCCAATTATCATTGGGACAGGAAGTGAGGTGAAATCTTCTGAACAGAAACATAGACAGCAAAACAAACATTACAGGGGTGTTAACCCTTCCCTATGCTACCCAAAAAGCATAAAATATTTTTTTTGGCTGAAGCTACACTTAAAAAATGTACCTGTTCCAACTTACAAACAAATTCAACTTAAGAACAAACCTACAGACCCTATATTGTTTGTAACCCGGGGACTGCCTGTATTGATGCTGGCTGATGGGGGATCTTTTGTCATTGGGGGACAGTTGCTGCTGGGAGAGATCTGCTGTTGAAGAAGAAGTCTACGGATGATGGCTGCTGTGAAAACGGTTGTTGCTGGTGGGGGTCTTTTGTTGCTTGGGTGGATTTGTTGTTGCTGGAGGTATTTTGTCGAGTGGGGTTTATTGTTTTAAGGAGTGAACTATTGTTGCTCGGGGTCTTTTGTTGTTGAGGGGAACTATTGTTGCTTTTACTGCTTTTCTTGTTATCATTAACAAATTCCAGACAAATTACTTAGGACCACAAAATTATACTTAGTTCTCTATTCTCTAAAATGGGAGGTACTCACGGGTTGGTAGGAGGTCGAACCAAGGGATGGGGCTCAGAGGTGGGTAGAGGATAAAAATAAGGGGTGACTGTTGAAGGAGTACCTGCATCTATTCCCTGGTAAAAAGAATCCCTGAGGCAATTGTGATACAAAAATAGTATATTTTGTTTTAAAATGACAAAACTTCTGTGACAAGTTTCCATGATCCATTGACAAGTATCCACAAGAATCTGGAACTAATTAGTGTACTGTACTGAACAGTACTGTGTTGGCCAAAATGCAAGATGGAGATTCATTGATTCACCAGGAGAAAGTTCATGCATAGGCTGATGACAGACAATTGATGTCCTTTTGCATCTATTACTGTCCTAAGCCAGTCTTAGATGTTAGTGGTGTTCCTTTTTTTTTCTTTTTTTCATAGCCACAGCAATACCAATACATTGAAGGCTGTTATTTACAAATCAGCTTCCTTCAGGCTGAGGATTTACTATTGGACAGAACTTGACTGAGAGTAATCCATAGCATGCAGTATAGATCTCACAAAAGCATGATGCTTGCTGCTAATTAGACTATGTTTAAAATAGAGTTGGATGCAGAAGCACATCAAATATCTGTCATCAGCCCATGGATGCAACCCTCTCCTGGTTGATCAATAAGATTCAATACTACATTTGGGCCAGCACAATGCAGTTAAATACATTACATTAATTAGTTCCCAAACTTTTGAGGGTGCTTGGCAGGAGTCAAAATGACCTAACATGCACTCTTGTTTTATAATCTGTCTGCAGATTGTCTCCCTGATGAATATGTTTATAGTATATCATTTTATTTTTAAATGTAAAAAATGGTGCTACATATTTATATTGAATATAGGGTTAAAAAAAAAGACACGGATCTATGCAGCTCCACCTATGACCATACCTAGGACCATACGATTCCATGACCTGCCTAAAAACTCATACTTGCAGCATTTTTGCATTTATATAATCACATAACTGTTTTCTTCTATCAGTGGCATGATTTCTTACTGCCTTTTTTAAATAAGTGCCTAATTGATCTTCTAGACCCTCTGAAGAAAAATGTCCATCTTGGTTCCGATGTCACTTTGAAATGCTCATGCCCAAACAATGCTGAATCACAGTGTTCCGTTGCACACCCCTTGAAAAACAGTAATGCTAAAGAATTCCGCTATGAAGATTCACTATTTGTATTAATTTCAAACTTCTGTGACAAAAATGAAGGCAAATATGGTTGCATCAAAAATAACATATATGACCCTACAACAGTTGGCTTAAAAGAATGTAAGTATGAAATTTCATATTAAATTTAATAAGCAGATATTTTAAAACTAACGTCATGTATATTTTCACATAAGTGGGAACTATTCTATGTTGCCCCGCTGCTCCAGAAAAATCACAGATGGAAGATGATAAGGGGCTTTGGAGCAACTTAGGATAGTTTTTATGTAAATTATATGATAAATACAACTTATTTTAAGATTAAAGGGTCAGTAGGCTTAAATGCGGTGTGTTTGTTTTCTATTTGAGTCTTGTTTTCACCACATTTAGGGGTAGATAAGCTGTAATATTATTATTATTTTATTTTTGGTTTTAGATACACTTTAAAGATACATTCTAATAAAGTGAATCAAACACTGATTGTTGTACTGCTGAGACCTTAATGCCACAATATGTGATTCTAGTAACCCTCAGGTCTTATACCTGTACTCCTCCAGATATAGTCCTACTCCTGCAAAAATAATAATTTGCATTAAAGAAGGTATAATTAAACTTAGAAGGTAGGTAAATCTAGGGAGTCATGGGTAGGGATTTATCCACCAAAATCCCTATATATAAAGCTTGTGTCAGGTTGTTTCTAGGACTCTATAGAGAACTATTTAGGTCCTTAGGCTCACGTGTTAGCAATTTTGTTTCTGTCAATTTTTCTTTTCTTTTTTTTTTTATTCTTTACAGCCACATATTTGGTCAGTATACAGAAGAATAAGATTTAAAAAATAGTGTTGTGCTAAATCAGCAAAGTGAAAGAATTAGTGACTCAAAGTATGAAATGGGTAAACATATGCACAGGTGAAATACTAATCAAAAGTCCATATCAGAGTCCATATAAAATAATGAACCATAGTAATTGATGAAGCATAGATAACTCTATTGGATGCCTTCATATAACTAGCACTGTGGGCATGCAGTAAACCAAGTGTAATGCAACCACCGCCACTGGATAAGATGTACGCTTACCCTCTAGCGTTAACACACCTATTACGGGTGGTCAAAAACAGCATGTGAGTAAGACTCCTCTATGTCTTCAATCCAAAGTACTGGAACAAAACATCCTAATATTCTGTCCAAACCATATACACCATACATTCCCCTCATCAGAGCAGGTGCATCAAATCAGGAAAGGAAAGGGGTTGACATAGTGTAAATCCGTATAAAAGCGTTTAAAATGTATTTAAAGGTTGCACTTACATATAGGCAATAAAAACACTGCATGTAAACATCACATCTCCCACAAGGACAAGTTGAATGGTGTACCGGAATGCAGCAGTCACCCTACCGGTTTCATCTAAAAAGAATACTTCCCGGGGCCTAGGTTTGCACTCCCGTTACCGCCATTATATATACAAACACTAAGACTAAAGCCCCGTACACACGGTTCGACAGTTGTATACAACAGGTCGTACTCACGACCGTTGTATGTGAAATCGATCGTTCGTATGCGCGATTTGAACAGTCGAACATACGACAGTCGTACAAGGGAGTTGTATGAGCAGACTAGAAAACTTGGTCGTACCAACAAGCTCTCATACGACCGTTGTATCACGTGTACAGAGCAGTTGGTACAACAAAGTTGTATTGTGCAAAACACGCATGCTCCGAAGTCAGGAATGGCTGGATGCCAACATACGATTTGCGACGATCGTACGTACGATCATCGTCCCGTGTGTACAGGGCTTAACACTAGTGGAGCCAGCTCTTAGTGTTTTTGATCAGTAATTTCACCTGTGTATGTTTACCAATTTCATACTTTGAGTCACTAATTTTTTCACTTTGCTGATTTAGCGCGACATTATTTTTTTACATTTTACAGTTTAGTGTGTATATCTCACACTGAGTGTTGCTTTTTAGGGAGATTTTTTTCTCCTTTATTTTCTTTTTGATCATTTTGTATTTTACACTAGCGCAGTGTATTCTTTGTTCCTTGCACAGAAGAATAAGAACTTGGTCAGATAAACTTGCTGTTTCCTTCCCTCCCTCCCTCCCTCCCTCCCTCCTTCCTTTCTTCCTTTCATAGGCATCCACAAAAATCTGGAACGAATTGATGTACTGTACTGGACCAACATTTAATGCTCAGTGCTTTTTTTTTTGTAGCTGCAACAATGCCTGCACATTGAAAGTTCATATTTGCAAATCAGATTCCATTAGACTGAGGATTTACCATGGGACAGAACTTAATTGAGAGTAATCTCCTAGTATGTATGGAATACAGAAGAGCATCAAACGTCTGTCATCAGCCCATGGGTGTAACTCAGTGGCATATCATCCATGGGTACAAGGTGTTCACTGATCATGGGCCCAGGGGGGGGGGGCACTCACTGTGCTCTGACCTACACTTCACCCATGGATGCTCTCCTCACTAACTTGTGACAAATGACTGGCCAATCTCACACCACCCTGTCACTTACATAACAATGCTACTCCCAGCTGCACCCGCCACAAAGATTTTCCGGCCCCAATCTAAGTGCCAGAAGCTTAGGAGCGATTGCCACTGGGCTAATTAAGGACAAACAAATATAATGTGAACAGATAAAGTCCATGTATAATCACTGATCGGATTTCGTGCAGGACATCCTGGATCTTAATACACAGTCACCACACCACGTGAAGACTGGGGGACTCCCCCTATTGTAAAAAACTCAACAGAGAGTAGAAAGAAAATCACCCATACGGATAATTAATAAATATCAAGCCCGATATTCACTCCCGTTGAATGGCCCGTGGGCATAGGGTCTCTCAATGGTGTGTCTGCGACTCAGCTGTGTTGCACCTTGATGTATATTTCTTTGCAAAACAGCATTCAGAACATATTACAGCTCCTCGGCACTAACCTCCAAGTCCACATGTAAACTGATGCCAGGGAAAGTTGCAACCACCTACAATAGGGGGAGTCCCCCAGTCTTCACGTGGTGTGGTGACGGTGCATGAGGATCCAGGATGATCTGCACAAAGTCCGATCTATGATTATACATGGACTTTATCTGTTCACGTTATATTTGTTTGCCCTAGATAGAACATGTAGAGGTGGACTTGTTTACATAGAGCGGATGTCCCTTTATAGCGCTGCTTGGCACATAATGGGTGTGGTTATACACTGATATGTGTTTTCGGTGATGATATATATAAATATATTGTATATAGATAAGTGATATATATATATATATATATATATATATATATATATATATATATATATATATATATATACACATTATCTCACGAAAGTGAGTACACCTCTCACAATAACTCAACACACAGCCATTCACGTCTAAACCGCTGGCAACAAGAGTGAGTATGCCCCTAAGTGAAAATGTCCAAATTGGGCCCAATTAGCCATTCTCCCTCCCCGTTGTCATGTGACTCGTTAGTGTATCAAGGTCTCAGGTGTGAATGGGGAGCAGGTGTGTTAAATTTAGTGTTGTCATTCTCGCTCTCTCATACTGGTCACTGGAAGTGACACCTCATGGCAAAGAACTCTCTGAGGATCTGAAAATAAGAATTGTTGCTCTACATAAAGATGACCTAGGCTATAAGAAGATTGCCAAGACCCTGAAACTGAGCCTCAGCACGGTGGCCAAGACCATAGAGCAGTTTAACAGGACAGGTTCTACTCAGACAGGCCTCGCCATGGCCGATCAAAGAAGTTGAGTGCAGGTGCTCAGCATCATATCCAGAGGTTGTCTTTGGAAAATGGAGTGCTGCTAGCATTGCTGCAGAGGTTGAAGGGTCAGCCTGTCAGTGCTCAGACCATACGTCGCACACTGCATCAAATTGGTCTGCATGGCTGTCGTCCCATAAGGAAGCCTCTTCTAAAGATGATCCACAAGAAAGCCTGCAAACAGTTTGCTGAAGACAAGCACACTAAGGACATGGATTACTCGGACCATGTCCTGTGGTCTGATGAGACCAAGATAAACGTATTTGGTTCAGATGGTGTCAAGCGTGTGTGGCAGCAACCAGGTGAGGAGCATAAAGACAAGTGTGTCTTGCCTACAGTCAAGCATGGTGGTGGGAGTGTCATGGTCTGGGGTTGCATGAGTGCTTCCGGCACTGAGGGAACCATGAATGGCAACATGTACTGTGGCATACTGAAGCAGAGCATGATCCCCTCCCTTTAGAGACTGGGCCACAGGTCAGTATTCCTACATGATAACGACCCTTAAACACACCTCCAAGATGAACACTGCCTTGCTAAAGAAGCTGAGGGTATAGGTGATGGACTGGCCAAGCATGTCTTCAGACCTAAACCCTATTGAGTGGAAAGGTGGAGGAGCGCAAAGTCTCTAACATCCACCAGCTCTGTGATGTCATCATGGAGGAGTGGAAGAGGACTCCAGTGGCAACCTGTGAAGCTCTGGTGAACTTCATGCCCAAGAGGGTTAAGACAGTGGTGAAAAATAATGGTGGCCACACAAAATATTGACATTTTGGGCCCAATTTGGACATTTTCACTTATTGGTGTACTCACTTTTGTTGCCAGTGGTTTAGACATTAATGACTGTATGTTGAGTTATTTTGAGGGGACAGCAAATTTACACTGTAATAAAGCTGTACACTCACTACGTTACATTGTAGCAAAGTGTAATTTCTTCAGTGTTGTCACATGAAAAGATATAATAAAATATTTACAAAAATGTGAGCGGTGTACTCACTTTTGTATACAGTATCTCAGTATACAGTATCTCACAAAAGTGAGTACAACCCTCACATTTTTGTAAATATTTTATTATATCTTTTCATGTGACAACACTGAAGAAATGACACTTTGCTACAATGCAAAGTAGTGTGTGTACAGTTTGCATAACAGTGTAAATTTGCTGTCCTCTCAAAATAATGCAACACACAGCCATTAACGTCTAAACCGCTGGCAACAAAAGTGAGTATACCCCTAAATGAAAATGTCCAAATTGGGCCCAATTAGCCATTTTCCCTCCCTGGTGTCATGTGAAATGTTAGTGTTTCAAGGTCGGGTGTGCATGGGGAGCAGGTGTGTCAAATTTGGTGTATCGCTCTCATTCTCTCATACTGGTCACTGGAAGTTCAACATGGCACCTCATGGCAAAGGACTCTCTGAGGATCTGAAAAAAAGAATTGTTGCTCTACATAAAGATGGCCTAGGCTATAAGAAGAATGGCATGACCCTGAAACTGAGCTGAAGCACGGTGGCTAAGACCATACAGAGGTTTAACAGGACAGCTTCCACTCAGAACAGGCCTCGTCATGGTCGACCAAAGGAGTTGAGTGCACAAGCTCAGCGTCATATCCAGAGGTTATCTTTGGGAAATAGAAGTATGATTGCTGCCACATTTGCTGCAGAGGTTGAAGGGGTGGGGGTCAGCCTGTCAATGCTCAGACCATATGCCGCACACTGCATCAAATTGGTCTGCATGGATGTCGTCCCAGAAAGAAGCCTCTTCTAAAGATGATGCACAAGAAAGCCTGCAAACAGTTTGCTGAAGACAAGCAGACTAAGGACATGGATTACTGGAACCAAGATAAACTTATTTGGTTCAGATGGTGTCAAGCATGTGTGGTGGCAACCAGGTGAGGAGTTCAAAGACAAGTGTGTCTGCCTACAGTCAAACATAGTGATGGCAGTGTCATGGTCTGGGGCAGCATGAGTGTTGCCGGCACTGGGGAGCTACAGTTTATTGAGGGAACCATGAATGCCAACATGTACTGGGACATACTGAAGCAGAGCATGATCCCCCCGTTAGAGACTGGGCCGCAGGGCAGTATTCCAACATGATAAAAACCCAAATACACCTCCAAGACAATCACTGCCTTGCTAAAGTAGCTGAGGGTAAAGGTGATGGACTGGCCAAGCATGTCTCCAGACCTAAACCCTATTGAGCATCTGTGGGGCATCCTCAAATGGAAGGCGGAGAAGCGCAAGGTCTCTAACATCCACGAGCTCCGTGATGTTGTCATGGGAAGTGAAAGAGGACTCCAGTGGCAACCTGTGAAGCTCTGGTGAACTCCATGCCGAAGAGGGTTAAGGCAGTGCTGGAAAACAATGGTGGTCACACGAAATATTCACACTTTGGGCCCAATTTGGACATTTTCACTTAGGGGTGTACTGACTTTTATTGCCAGTGGTTTAGACATTAATGGCTGTGTGTTGAGTTATTTTGAGGGGACAGCAAATTTACACTGTTATACAAGCTGTCCACTCACTACTTTACATTGTAGCAAAGTGTCATTTCATCAGTGTTGTCACATGAAAAGATATAATAAAATATTTACAAAATTGTGAGGGGTGTACTCCCTTTTGTGAGATACTGTGTGTATAAATATATATATATATATATATATATATATATATATATATACTGCTCTATAGTGTCCAGGTATCGTTTCATATTACCAGTAGTGACAATAACCCTAGCCAAATGCAAAACTAGTGAAAAACAGTCAGAAAAGATAAGTAGGGAAAAAAATGTCAGCGGCCTCCACCTGTAAAACCATTCCTATTTTGGAGGTCATCTTGCCTATCCATTAACACCAAAGCAGCTGAAACTGATTAACAACCCCCTCTGCTACTTAAGAGCCGGTTCACACTGGAGCGGCGCGACTTGCAGGGCAAAGCAAGTCGCCCCGTTCGAGGCTACCTCAGCGCAGCTTGCAAGGAGACTTCTTTACATAGAAGTCAATGGAAGTCGCGCTGAGGTCGCCCCGAAAATAGTGCAGGAACCTTTTTCTAAGTCGGAGCGACCTGCGTCGCTCCTATTAGAACGATTCCATTGCACTGCATGGGGACGACTTGTCAGGCGACTTGAGTCGTCTGACAAGTCGCCTCAGTGTGAACCAACTCTAACTGACCAGATAAATATCCCAGGAGTTTAATTGACTTGATGCTATACTCTAATTAAAAAGTGTTCCTACAACTTTTTTGAGGCGTGTGTGTATATATATATACAGTCCTGCTCACCATTATTGGCATCCCTTCATGTTTTGCATAACTGAGTGAATGTCTTCAGAAATAAATGGAAATGTACCAAATTTATATCAGCAGGATCTCACTCGTCCTGACATATATATATATGTGTGTGCGGAGTTTTTTCAACATCCTTGTGAAAAATTAATCTCATATCGTAGTTCAGTTAATTTGAGGACCCTATAAATAGACCAGTCAATCTCAACCAAGTGTGACTCCGCTGAACAGTCTGCTGAGTTCAGCGGACTGTTCAGCAGGGGTACGTCACGTTACCTTAGCAAGATTATCCTCGCTGCGTCCAGCGAGGCTGAATCTTTTTCCAAGGACGTGATAAAAGCCCCGCTGGAGTCGCGCTGAAGGTAACTGAAGATACATTTCTTCAGAGGAACGTTCGACGCGACTCCATCGGAGCTTGCCCCGCTG
>BLSH010549086.1:80827-91993 GCA_018402905.1 Glandirana rugosa
ACCCCCTTAGGTATCACCTCTTCCTAGACCCCCTTAGGTATCACCTCTTCCTAGACCCCGTTAGGTATCACCTCTTCCTAGACCCCCTTAGGTATCCCCCCAGATCCTTCTCCACTATGGATTCCCCCAGATCCTCCTTCACTATGGATTCCCCCAGATCCTTCTCCACTATGGATTCCCTCAGATCCTTCTCCACTATGGATTCCCCCAGATCCTTCTCCACTATGGATTCCCCCAGATCCTTCTCCACTATGGATTCCCTCAGATCCTTCTCCACCATGGATTCCCCCAGTTGTACTCCCCCTAGTATGTACGATGCATGCATATTCTTAGCCCCCAAGTGCATAACATTTGTGATGAAGGATGAAGTCCTCTTCTTCGGCATGCTGTACCATGCCAAGAGAGGCTTACCATATGTGAAAACCAACAGGTGGTGTATTGCCCACCTACATTTGTATTCCACAAATGTACAAAGAATGCCTGTACAGTGATTGCTAAACACAAGACCTCCATGATCAGCCCTGAGCAGCTTGCAGTAACTTTGGTCTCAGTCCCAAAGACAAGACCAATTGTGATTATTCACATTTCTGGAACAGAACTAGACAGCTTGTGTTACATTCTGCTGTGCACCCAGCTTTGAACATGGCAGGGACATGGGTCATGCCTGGAATATGGGGATTCCTGATATGGTGATTGAATAACACATTGTGCCAAAGCATGGCAAGCATGAGGAGCACCCTGGCCAGGACCTAGGCCTGGAACAATGAGACGGATCGCTGCTCCAGGTGAGTCTGATAATCCACCAGAAAGGAAGGGCTGGGTCTAGCTTTGGCTCGCAACCATGAGCATGTAGACCACGTAGAAAAAAGCTGCACACCAACGTCTGTCCAACAGGTTTATTGAAAGACTGCCACCAGGACTATGACAATGGACCAAGGGGTGACGACGTCTCACACATACATTGTGCTTCCTCAAAACCCAAGGACCTAGGGCTGACCCTGGGCACACTGAAGGCTCAAAGTAACCACATTGGATATGAAAACCAATAGATGTGCAGTGCTTAATGGAGGTATTATATTAAAAATATAAACGTAAAAATAGTTTATATCCAAAAGGCTAACCCAATGTCCTTCATGTATGGAAGGAAGAGAGTCTCTGTGATGGGCAGTGATCCATTCCTATATATTTTAGAACAATAGTCCATGCATAGGAGAAAACCTATCAACATATGATTGGCAGTCGTCTTATCAGCTCACCAGAAGTAAGGCTGCGTTCACACCTGAGCATCGCGTCTTTGAGCTTTTTCCGCCGTTTCAACGCTGCGACTTTGGATTGTTTTTGCACGTTTGTATGCAGTGTTTTTGGGCGTTTTTGGATTTTTGCCATTTTTGTATTAGCCAATAGAGAAAATTATATCTATTGCATCATTTGTTGCTAGGTAGTTCAGCTTTTTTAGCTTTTATTGCAGCTGAAAATCACGCAAACACGCGCAACAAAACGTGCAAAAACGGCAGAATCGAGCGTTTCCATTCATCTCTATGGGATACAAACACCCAAATTGGCCCAATTAGTGCGACCAAAATACCTCCGGGCGTAGTTTGGGCTTCAGGCGTTTGGCTTCAGGTGTTTTTGAGTGGAGATGTCAACCATCTGCATAGAGAATCATTGATTTTTTCCAGCGTTTTGTAGCTTCAGACTTCAAGCATATTCAAGATACAAAACGCTTGGGTGTGAATGGGCCCTGAATGATAGAGCAAAATAAAACATCCACCCAGCATCACCATGTGCATAGGGACCTCTTCATATGTGAGCCTTCGCCCAAATATCACACTCACCAGACATGCACTTGTATGGCCATCAATCCATGACAGCAACATAAACCTCTTCAGTGGGGGTTGCAGGACGAATGGCAATGATATCCAGATGACCAAAAATAAATAAAAATGGTTGCGCTCCTGAATAGTGATTGGGAATAGGCAGCTGGCATAAGAATCTCAACATGAATTGTGTTCATAAACCGTATAACAAACGCCACGCATAGGATAAACACCAATAATATAAAAAAACAATTGCGATAAATATATCAATCAGATAAAATAGAAATGGAAAGTCTCTATAATATCAAGTGTGTGTTTTTCTTATATAGTCCCTAAGTGGTAAGGATAATATCCAGGCGACGTGATTCCCACCACCACATAGGCGCTTTGCTACAATGTAAAGTAGTGAGTGTACAGCTTGTATAACAGTGTAAATTTACTGTCCCCTCAAAATAACTCAACACACAGCCATTAATGTCTAAACCGCTGGCAAGTGAAAATGTCCAAATTCGGCCCAATTAGCCATTTTCCCTCCCCGGTGTCATGTGACTCGTTAGTGTTACAAGGTCTCAGGTGTGAATGGGGAGCAGGTGTGTTAAATTTGATGTTATCGCTCTCACTCTCTCATACTGGTCACTGGAAGTTCAACATGGCTCCTCATGGCAAAGAACTCTCTGAGGATCTTAAAAAAAAGATTTGTTGCTCTACATAAAGATGGCCCCTAGGCTATAAGAAGATTGGCAAGACCCTGAAACTGAGCTGCAGCACGGCCATACAGCGGTGTAACAGGAGAGGTTCCACTCAGAACAGCGCCTCACCATGGTCGACCAAAGAAGTTGAGTGCCGTGCTCAGCGTCATATACAGAGGTTGTCTTTGGGAAATAGACGTATGAGTGCTGCCAGCATTGCTGCAGAGGTTGAAGGGGTGGGGGGTCAGCCTGTCAGTGCTCAGACCATACGCCGCACACTGCATCAAATTGGTCTGCATGGCTGTCGTCCCAGAAGGAAGCCTCTTCTAAAGATGATGCACAAGAAAGCCTGCAAACTTGAAGACAAGCAGACTAAGGACATGGATTACTGGAACCGGGCCCTGTGGTCTGATGAGACCAAGATGAACTTATTTGGTTCAGATGGTGCCAAGCGTGTGTGGCGGCAACCAGGTGAGGAGTACAAAGACAAGTGTGTCTTGCCTGCAGTCAAGCATGGTGGTGGGAGTGTCATGGTCTGGGGCTGCATGAGTGCTGCCGGCACTGGGGAGCTACAGATCATTGAGGGAACCATGAATGCCAACATGTACTGTGCCCTACTGAAGCAGAGCATCCCCTCCCTTCAGAGACTGGGCCGCAGGGCAGTATTCCAACATAACGACCCCAAACACCTCCAAGACGACCACTGCCTTGCTAAAGAAGCTGAGGGTAAAGGTGATGGACTGGCCAAGCATCTCCAGACCTAAACCCTATTGAGCATCTGTGGGGCTCCTGAAACAGAAGGTGGAGGAGCCCAAGGTCTCTAACATCCACCAGCTCCTTGATGTCGTCATGGAGGAGGGGAAGAGGACTCCAGGGGCAACCTGTGAAGCTCTGGTGACCTCCATGCCCAAGAGGGTTAAGGCAGTGCTGGAAAATAATGGCAGCCACACAAAATATTGACACTTTGGGCCCAATTTGGACATTTTCACTTAGGGGTGTACTGACTTTTGTTGCCAGTGCTTTAGACATTAATGGCTGTGTGTTGAGTTACTTTGAGGGGACAGTAAATTTACACTGTTATACAAGCTGTACACTCACTACTTTACATTGTAGCAAAGTGTCAGCTCTTCAGTGTTGTCACATGAAAAGATAGAAGAAATGGGAGGGGTGTACTTACTTTTGTCAGATACTGTAAATATGAATTCTATGCAGTTGTATGCTCTGCCCTGGAAATATCTCTGCTTCCTCACCATGAAGTCTCCAGCATTAAGCTTTTCATGTCACCGCTCTATAAGGGACACACAGGCAGGGCTGCCATTGTTTTGGAGACACAGCAGTATAAGATGCATTTGTTGGTCACAAGTGATGCTAAAGAGTAATTATGAAATGAGTGACAGTTCTGTATGAAGATCCAAATACCTGGGGAAGTGGCGGATGTCTGTCAGGGGGAGCACAGAGCCGCTCTATTATGCTAAATACAATTAGCGTCACATTATTCTGGCAGATATGGTGATGTTGGGTGGCACTGAAATCTGTTAAAGCAGAAATGGGGGGAGGGGGGATCATTAAATCTTAAAGCAATAACAATGTGTTTTGTGAACAGCGCACTCCTCAGCAAGGCGTGAAGGAATTTTTCTGAAATCGCCTACTGGTGGTGTCAAGTCGCATTATCTTTACATTTCCTAAAAGCGGGGAAAACAGCGCTCTCCTTTCCAGCCGCGCTCTGAGTGGGGCGGCCAGAGAGCAGGAGGATGCCGGAATTTTCCAGGACCATCAGGAGGAGATTTTTAACTTTCTAAAGGCTTTTGGATATTTTCTAAATGTAGATGGACTGGAATGTGCGTCCCCGCCGTACAAGACTTAGATTAATGTTATGGGCATTAACCAGACATGGGAAAGCCGATGTCCATGCACACAACAGAATAAAATATATACAGAGGGTAAAATAAGTATTGAAGACGTCACCATTTTTCTAGGTAAATCTATTTCTAAAAGTGCGATTGCCATGAATACGTGCAGAAATGAAGTTCTGTATAATAAAATGGAAGGACACAGGGAAAAAGTATTGAACACGTGAAGAAAGGGAGGTGCAGAAAGGCATGGAAATCTATCGGTAATTAGAAAGCAATCCTGCCCCTTGTCAGGGGAAATTAATATCAGCCGGTTCAGTCTCACCTGATGCCAATAAAAAGGAGGCTCCTTACCAAGGTCTCCTCACATGCCTGAGGAAGGGGTCCTGCGCGGCTCCGAAACGTTGCACCGCGCTATGATGTGATCACCCTTTAATAAAAACCGCTTGGACAAAATCAAGGATCCTTGGTGTGCTGGCGAATATTGAGATGTCATTACCAAGTTGTCACACGAGAAACATCTCATGATGGGCAAAAGCAAAGAGCTCTATCAAGACCTTCGCAGCCTTATTGTTAAAAAAATATTGTTGGCATTGGTTGCAGAAGGATTTGTAAACTTCTGAATGTTCCAGTGAGCACTGTTGGGGCCATAATCCAGAGGTGCAAAGAACATCATTTCACCACGGCCAGGTGCCCCTCACAGGATTTCTGACAGATGAGTAAAAAGAATTACAAGAAGAGATGTCCAAGAGCCAAGGACCACTTGTGGAGAGCTTCAGAAAGACCTGGAATTAGCAGGTACACAATAAGTAATGCAGTCACCCGCCATGACCTCTATGCACGCTCACCATGCAACACTCCATTGCTGAAGAAGAAGCACGGTGAAGCTCGGGTAAAGTTTGCTGCACAACATTTAGACAAGCCTGTGAGATACGGGGGGAATATAGCCTGGTCAGAGGAGACCAAAATGGAACTCTTTGGAGGCCATAATACACACCATGTTTGGGGGTCACATGGCACATCACCCCAAAAACACCCCCATACCAACAGTGAGGTTTGGAGGTGGGAACATCGTGGTGGGGGGCGGGGCTGTTTTTTCAGTAAACTTCATATCATTGAAGGACGGATGAATGGTGATAAAAATCTGCTGCCATCTACCAGGATGATGAAGATGAAACGAGGGAGGACATCTCAGGAGGACATCTCTGGAGGACATCTCAGGAGGACAAATCAGGAGGACATCTCAGGAGGACGTCTCAGGAGGACAACTCAGGAGGACATCTCAGGAGGACATCTCAGGAAGACATCTCAGGAGGACCTCTCAGGAGGACGTCTCAGGAGGACGTCTCAGGAGGACGTCTCAGGAGGACAACTCAGGAGGACGTCTCAGGAGGACGTCTCAGGAGGACGTCTCAGGAGGACAACTCAGGAGGACATCTCAGGAGGACATCTCAGGAGGACATCTCAGGAGGACGTCTCAGGAGGACATCTCAGGAGGACATCTCAGGAGGACAACGATCCCAAACACAAAGCCAAGGAGAAAGAAAATAAAGCTGCTAGAATGGCCCAGCCAATCACCTGACTTGAATCCAATAGAAAATCTATGGAAAGAACTAAAGATCCGAGTTCATAGAAGAGGCCCACGGAACCTTCAAGATTTGAGGACTGTTTGTGTGGAGGAAGGGGCCAAAATCACACCTGAGCAAAGCATGCGACTCGTTTCTCATACAGGAGCCGGCGTCTTGAAGCCGTCATTACCAACAAAGGATTTTGTTCCAAGTATTGGATTCATTTCAGTTAGCGGGTTCAATCATTCTCCCTGTGTCCTTCCATTTTCTCAAGAATGTATTTGTTGTGGTGGACATTTCATGACAATATCACCTTTACCAATAGATTTACCCAGAAAAATCGTGACGTCTTCAATATTATTTATTATTATGCAGGATTTATATGGCGCCGATAGTTTGCGCAGTGCTTTACAATATGAGGGCAGACAGTACAATGACAATACAATTCAATACAGGAGGAATCAGAGGGCCCTGCTCGTTAGAGCTTACAATCTAGGAGGGAGGGTTAAATGATAGGAAAGGGCAATAACTGCGGGGGATGAACTGATTGAGAAAATAAGGAGTGTAGTTGTTAGGTGCTGGCAGGAGAGGCTTCCCTGAACAGAAAAGTTTTCAGGGATCGCTTGAAGGTGGATAGATTTGGGGACATTCTGACCGATTGGGGTAGGGAGTTCCAGAGGATGGGAGAGGCTCGGGAGAAGTCTTGGAGGCGAGTATGAGAGGAGGTGATGAGGGAGCTGGAGAGCAGGAGCTCTTGGGAGGAGCGAAGAGGGCAGTTAGGTTGGTATTTTGAGACAAGGCTGGTGATGTAGCTGGGGGCTGGGGGGAGTTGTGGATGGCTTCAATACTTATTTTACCCGCTCTGTGTGTGCGTGTGTGTGTATATATGTATGTATACAGTACCACATGCAGTAGTAATTGGCAAGTATGTCTTATTACTGATAGGTTGCCGGCCAGTCCAGAGACCATTAATCAAGATGGCAGACAACAGTGTTAGTGCATGCATGGGACAGCGCATGATCATGAAGTTTCTTGTAAACAAAACCCACAGATATCTAGAGAAGACTTCAAGCACAGCGCAGTGATGAGGCACAGGTGCAGTAAGACATTTCAATGGTGTCAATGCTTCAAAGATGGCCCTGCGTCTGTGACGGCCCCAGCCGTGGTGGTTCCCAGCCCACAGCAGTCATTCCTATGAACATTCAATGCATGGAACCCTTGATCCTGGATAATCGATCGATGAGTAACCTGATGTGAAGTTGCACAAGAGACAAAACTTTCTGTGGTGCACTGATGACGGAGGGAAGCAGCCCGTCCTAGGATGGTTCAGGGGCACCGACAAATCTTTCTATGCCGAAGCTTTCCAGGCATTCATTAAAACTCTGGGATAAGTGTATGAATGTAGCAGGGGAGTAAGTTGAAAAATAAATGCAGTTTCCACTCCTTGCAATTTATTGAAAGTCCCGGTTTGACTTGAACCACCCTCGTATATAATAGTGTGTGTGTATATACACTATATGCCAAAATTATTGGGACTCCTGCCTTTACACACACATGAGTTTTAATGGCATCCCAGTCTTAGTCCATAGGGTTCAATATTGAGTTGGTCCACCCTTTGCAGCTACAGTCAGGTCCATAAATATTGGGACATTGACACAATTCTAATGTTTTTGGCTCTATACACCACCATAATGGATTTGAAATGAAAGGAACAAGATTTGATTTAACTGCAGACTTTCAGCTTTAATTTGAGGGATTTACATCCAAATCAGGTGAACGGTGTAGGAATTACAACAGTTTGTATTTGTGCCTCACACTTTTTAAGGCACCAAATGCAATGGGACAATTGGCTGCTCAGCTGTTCCAGGGCCAGGTGTGTGTTATTCCCTCATTATCCCATTTACAAGGAGCAGATAAAAGGTCCAGAGTTAATTTCAAGTGTGCTGTTTTCATTTGGAATCTGTTGTTGTCAACTCTCAATATGACAGGCGTCGTCGAAACGTACGTCGGGAGGCCGTGCTGATGTCACCGCTTGTTTTCCTTCTATGATCAAGTTGCATGCTATGCTATATGCCGGCTGTCTGATTGCGCAATACTATATCAACATTGTGAGTACATTTCCTATTGTTTTATTAAAAGCGTTTACAGTATTACGCTATGTGAGATCTATATTTTTTTTGGGGTAAACCATCCGATTACGTGTGAGTCTGGTAGACGAACGAGAGGTGTGTGAAGAGTTCTGTGGAGGAGACCCGTTGTTGACACCTACACCCCTTGTGGGGTCTATTTATGGGCGCTTCCCTTTAGTCCATCTGGTAAGCCTCTGTGTGTGGTGGCGGGTTGCACGATTTGTTTTCGGCATGACTGGTGAATCTCACCACTAGGACACCTATAAGGACATTTGACAAGAGCTGGCTACTCTGCTATTATCCAGGATCACATACCCACGGGCTATCTGGTGGATTGGACTTTGTCAGTGCTGTGGTCTCAATCAATATTCATTGATTTTTTGATATCTAAGATCTAACATTTTAATATCTGTTCGTTGCTGTATGTTTCTAGCGCAGCTTTTTTTCAGCTATTCTGTTTATATATTAATTGTGTATATCAAGCTGCTGCTTTTTAGTGAAGACTCTAGCGCGGTATATCATCAGAGAGATAGCAAAAACATTAGGTGTGGCCAAATCAACTGTTTGGAACATCCTTAAAAAGAAAGAACGCACCAATGAGCTCAGCAACACCAAAATACCCGGAAGACCACGGAAAACAACTGTGGTGGATGACCGAAGAATTCTTTCCCTGTTGAAGAAAATGCCCTTCACAACAGTTGGCCAGATGAAGAACACTCTCTAGGAGGTAGGTGTATGTATAGGAGGTAGGTGTGTATATAGGAGGTAGGTGTGTATATAGGAGGTAGGTGTGTATATATAGGAGGTAGGTGTGTATATATAGGAGGTAGGTGTATGTGTGTCAAAGTCAACAATCAAGAGAAGACTTCACCAGAGTGAATACAGAGGGTTCACCACAAGATGTAAACCATTGGTGAGCCTCAGGAAGGGCAGATTAGAATTTGCCAAACAACATCTAAAAAAGCCTTCACAGTTCTGGAAGAACATCCTATGGACAGATGAGACCGAGATCAACTTGTAGCAGAGTGATGGGAAGAGAAGAGTATGGAGAAGGAAAGGAACTGCTCATCATCCAAAGCATACCACCTCATCAGTGAAGCATGGTGGTGGTAGTGTCATGGCGTGGGCATGTATGGCTGCCAATGGAACTGCTTCTCTTGTATTTATTGATGATGTGACTGCTGACAAAAGCAGCAGGATGAATTCTGAAGTGTTTGGGGCAATATTATCGGCTCATATTCAGCCAAATGCTTCAGAACTCATTGGACGGCGCTTCACAGTGCAGATGGACAATGACCCCCAGCATACTGCGAAAGCAACCAAAGGGAAAGAAGTGGAATGTTATGCAATGGCCAAGTCAATCAGCTGACCTGAATCCGATTGAGCATTCATTTCACTTGCTGAAGACAAAACTGAAGGGAAAATGCCCCAAGAACAAGCAGGCCTGGCAGAGCATCACCAGGGATGAAACCCAGCGTCTGGTGATGTCTCTGCCTTCCACACTTCAGGCTGTAATTGACTGCGAAGGATTTGCAACCAAGTATTAAAAAGTGAAAGTTTGATTTATGAATGTTAATCTGTCCCATTACTTTTGGTCCCTTAAAAAGTGGGAGGCACAAATACAAACTGTTGTAATTCCTACACCGTTCACCTGATTTGGATGTAAATCCCTCAAATTAAAGCTGAAAGTCTGCAGGTAAAGCAAATCTTGTTCCTTTCATTTCAAATCCATTGTGGGGGTTATAGAGCCAAAAACATTAGAATTGTGTCCATGTCCCAATATTTATGGACCTGACTGTATAACAGCTTCACCTCTTCTGGGAAGGCCGTCCACAAGGTTTAGGAGTGTCTATGGGAATGTTTGACCAGAAGCACATTTGTGAGGTCAGGCACTGAAGTGGACGAGAAGGCCCGGCTCGCAGACTCCGCTCTAATTCATTCCAACTGCTGGCAACAAATGTGAGTGCACTCCTAAGTGAAAATATCCAAAGTGTCAATAAACGCCAATTGTGATTTTTTTTACCAAAAATATGAGGAGGAATATAAATCGCCCAAAACTGATGAATACATTTTTTTTTTTTAAATATATATTTTTTTGGATTTGTATTTTAGCAAAAAGTAAGAAATATTGTTTTTTTTTTTCAAAATTGTCGCATTTCTTTTGTTTATAGCGGCGATCAGAAATGACGCAGAGGCGATCAAATACCACAAAAAGAAAGCTCTATTTGTGTGAAAAAAAAATTGTTTGGGTACAACGTCGCACGACCGCGCAATTGTCAGTTAAAGCGACGCAGCGCCGAATCGCAAAAAGTGCTCTGGTCCTAAAGGGGGAAATCCTTCCGGGGGTGAAGGGGTTAATGTCAGTGTGACACAAGGAGCAGAAATAGAGAAAAATGTGGATTTATAGCTGAGCGATGCTTTGACCTTTCCCATTTCTCCTCCACAGTCGTTTTTCTAGGTCTTCTCTATAAAGTCACAAAGTTGTGGCCTCGGTCAGTGGTGTTGGCATCATTGCAGTGCGGTGATCCTAGGTTCTCTATGCTGATATTGCTGATTTTTTATTGATATTGCAGCTTAGCCAGCAGCTGTGTGCTTGCCAGGAGACATTTATATTTGCCTTCCCTGTAAAGGTTACAGCACAGCGCATGCAGGGAGATTGTATTTATTTCAGGATGTTTACCTTGCTTATGAATTTCTTTTCAGTCCATCTATTGATGGTGAGAAGTGCTTGGAAAGATTGGATTTAGACTTACAATGCTCTCAGGGAATCCATGATATACCGGACGTCTTCCAGGAAATTCATCTGCTTTTTGATTGTTTATCTCCCTTTCTCGTGCGGCTTATTTTTTTTCCAATGTTAAAATAAAAAACATATAGAATAATCCTCAGCAAACAGAGATTTATGTGCTTGTTTACCAGAGAACCATTTATGTGGGAGATGTGAGCACTGCGCGTGGCCCTGAATATCTATTCAAGGTTCATATGGACATCTCCATAAAACTGGCATACATCACCTTTCCTGAGCATAATAACCAGGGCTTTCTTTCAGCAGGAATGCGGGGGAACGCAGGGGAATGTGGGGGAACGTGGGGGAACATGGGGGAACGTGAGGG
>BLSH010549086.1:112798-138064 GCA_018402905.1 Glandirana rugosa
GTGTGCGTGTGTGTATGTGTGTGTATGTGTGTCATGTACGTGTGTGTGTATGTGTGTGTGTGTCATGTACGTGTGTGTGTGTGTGTATGAATGTGGTGTGTGCATGTACTGTGTGTATGTGTGTGTATGTGTGTGCGTGTGTGGGGGGGGGGTGTAAGTATGTATTTATGTATATTTGTACATTATTTGTAATCCTGGCCCCTAATCCTGTAGGTCAGAACTGTTTTTCCAAGATGGCTGGACTGTTTTTTTAAGGGCTTGTTCACTCGGCAAAGAGTGCGGCTCCTGTGAAAAGTGATCCATGCTCTGACCGCTTTTCAGAGGCATGGTTGCCTAGTTAGTGACTGCTGGGTGGTTATGTGGGAAAATTGTAAAATGAGGCCCATAGGATAGCAGTTCCCTTTGTGTCTGTAATGTTCTGGATCACCAGGCTAATCTTCAGTGTCCTCATTCCCTGCTCATGGCATTTACAGATTAGCCTTTGTCCCATTCTTTTCCCCTAGCCTTCAATGGGCATTAATAGCTTCATATGGCACTAGATGCCACCTCTGATGAATCTTTGGATGTTGCCCTCCCCTCAGTTGTTTTTTGATGGTCACAAATGTCTAAGAATTGCCATCTTCCTGTTACCCTTCACACTGCTGAGACCTGAAAGCCACGACTTTGTCAGGTGACTTCCTGGCGCCTTGATGCGACTTGAGTTTAATGCGACTTTGAAGCAAGGGAAACTTCTTCAAAGGTACCGCCTGGGTGATCTTCCTGTAATGTCCGTGTCACGTACCTGGCAGACGAGTCTGACTTATGCAGGGGATCGCCTCTCTTGCGGCCCTGGTCTGAGAATCCCTAATTGTGCAAACAGGGAGTTCAGGAGCACAGGGGGGCGCGAGGGCTGGACTGGATCACTTGGTGGGTGAAGGTCCACTAGAGCTCGTGCTGAGCAGAAGAGTAGTCGTGCGGTCCGGGTCAGGTGCAGGCGGGGTCGGCAACGTGCGGGCAGCGAGGTACAGGTGGGATCAGGCAAGAGAGTAGTCATGGACAGGCCGGGGTCAGGGCAGGCAGAAATCAGCAAAGTCCATGGAAAGCCGGGGTCACAGGTACAGGAAAAGCCTCTCAGAGTAAGGCACGGGGTCACTGGAATGCTGTAGACCCGACAGCATCTGCCCAGATTAAATTGGCCGTTTTGGCGTTAACGCGCACAGGTGGCCAAAACGGCCAGAAGATGCTGATCCTAACAGTCCGATCCAAATCACATCAATATAGATGAGGATCCAACTTGGAGGCGACTTCCATGAAAGTCTTTGGGCAGAAATCAGATAGAAGTCGTCTTACAGGAACCTTTTGTTAAAGTGGTAGTAAACCCTCCGATCATTTTCAGCCAAGGAAGCTGCCATCTTGGCCTCGGTTTAATCTACAACTGCACATGTGATCAGCTATGACACCAGCCATTGGATGGTCTGACAGTTTGGTTTAGAGCACAACCAATGGGAGTGCCGGAAATGGAACTGGTTTTTA
This sequence comes from Glandirana rugosa, assembly GCA_018402905.1. Taxonomy (NCBI): domain Eukaryota; kingdom Metazoa; phylum Chordata; class Amphibia; order Anura; family Ranidae; genus Glandirana; species Glandirana rugosa. The sequence continues at coordinate 114,311 of BLSH010549086.1, forward strand.
AACTGTTAAATGGATGGGTTTACCACCGCTTTAAGTGGGAGTGGCTTTAGTAGCGCTAATTAAGACCTCTCTCATTAAACTAACATTGGACTTCACAAGTCAGATCCCAGGTCACGGCACTGTGAACCGCGCCTCATGGACTATAAAGAGAAAAATATTTTTTGCACTTGAAGTAAAATAAAGTTCCTAGAGTGCGTTGTGTATTTAGGAAGCGCTCCCCCAGTACATTTTTGGGACTTTTAACGGCAGTTCCATATAAAGAAACGAAGTCATGAAATAATTTGAATTTATTTGTACAAAGGTAAAAAAGTGAACCATTAATAGGTTTCATACAAAGGGTTGCTTAAAAGCAACAAGGCCCATTCACTGCAATGCACGGCTGCAGAAAATCCCGAGCAGAGAGACAACATAACTTGAAGCTGAGGTCTTCTTGGTCCTCTGCCCTACATGTTTCGGAACATAAAACCCCTCTTCAGGGGTCATCAAGTAAATCCAAGTCAGAGTTTCCTGTATTGCAGGGATGGACGTGCGCACCACACCAAAGAGCCGCCTGGGTAGAACAGAGGAAGGGAAAAAAGGGGGGGGAAGAGAAAGAGGGGACACCCTTCCTTTCTAGCGGGTCCAACCAGGGGGAACATGCGGGGGCCCAGGAGCCCATACAGCGGATCCCTAGCTGGGGGTGGAGATGGCTGGCAGATGTCCACCACAAGGACCCCCCAACTCAGCCTCAAGGCCGATAAACGGGAGGGCCCACCTCCAACAAGGGGGCACAGGGGACCGCCCTTAATGTTGGACGGCGTGAGAGTCCTGGTTTCCGGTTCCTCCACCAAGGACTGCGGCAGCCGTGTATTGCAGTGAATGTACCTTGTTGCTTTTAACCACTTGCCGACCGCCGACCGCAGTCTGACGGTGCCAAGGTGGCTCGTTATCGCAAACCGCTGTCATATGATGGCGGCTGCGATAACTAGTCCCGTGAGCGCGCGCCGCCGGAGACGCGCTCGCATGCTCACTGTATCCAGGGGGACCAGGTAGCGGGTAGGGCAGACTCGAATGCCGCCGGCTACCCGCGATGGCTCCCCCCGCAGTGAGAGAACGGAGGTCGGTGTAAGTAAAGTGTGAAATCCTTCCGGGGCTGAAGGGGTTGAACGACCCATTGTATGAAACCTATTAATGGTTCACTTTTTTTTCCTTTGTTCAAATAAATTCAAATTCTTTGATGACTTTGTTTCTTTATATGGAACTGCCGTGAAAAGTCCCAAACGTGTACTGGGGGGGTGCTTCCTAAATACTTACAGAGGGATGCTGGCAGAATCTTTGATGTGCTTGGTGGTTTAAATATGAAGTCCATTGAGGGACCTGGGTGCCACCCCTTCTGTACTTCTTGCTCACAAAACGATGGCATGGCGGTTGGAGGCGGAGTTACATGGGGGGCCGCCTGAGCATTTATCTGCGTCCACGCAGATTTCTGTGTCCCCCAATGAACTTCAAGAAAAAGATTTTACGGTAAGCATAAAAAATCTTTCTCCTATTTTTCTATACAGAGAAGGATTTGGGGGGAATGTGAAGGGGGGGGGGGTGAAGTTATGCAAAGGACTGCAGTGCAGAATCGCCTTGCTGAACATTTATTGTAATAGATGTCACTTTTATTATTTTATAATATTTCTTGGGCTTTATTTTATCTTTCTAAGCTTCTCGTGCTTTAGAAAATCTGCTTGTTTGCTTTTTCTCCCAACAAGGTGAATGTCTTGTTTCTGATTCCTTGTAACCAAGGAAAATGCCGGTGTGAGGAGCTTTTATGTTTGGTTCAATGAGGTATTTAAATCGGTTATACAGCCCAGCAATGTCATCATTATCACTTCATTCTACAAAGGAAAATCTATTCCTTGGAGGCCTCGGCTGTGACATTTCTACTCCTAATAACACTGCAGAATGTTGGATCAGCTCCATGAAACAAGTGGTTCTACAGCCTTATGGGTTTTCACCTTAACCACCTCGATGCCGGGCACTTTCACCCCTTCCTGCCCAGTAGACTTGTGCATGGATGAAAAATTTGTTAGTTTTTGTCTTTTTATTTTTTTGTACATTTGAAAAATTTGGAATTCGGCAATTGCGGAAATTCAGAAATTCTGCAATTGGAACAGCCAGAAATCCGAAATTCAAATATTTGGCAATTTAGAAATTTGGAAATCCGAAACTTCGAAAATAACAAAGAACATTTGAAATAATAACTAATAAATAACTATTAAATTATAGGTATTGGAATTTCCTTGAAAACATGGCTGCCAGTGATACATTTCATATTTAAGTTCACTAACAGCCAAATTTTCAAGGAAATTCCAATACCTATAATTTAATCATTTTCGAAGTTTCGGATTTCCAAATTTTTGAATTTCGGATTTTCGGCTGTTGCGATTGCCAAATTTCCACATTACCGCAATTGCCGAATTACCGTGAAATTCCGAATGACAGAGAATTACCGTAATTACCGAGAATTTCCGAGTTACTGCAATTGCCAAATTACTGTGAATTTCCGATTTTTCTAATTGGAAAAAATGAAAATTCAGAAAAATTCTGAAATTAGAAGTTCGGAATTTGGAATTCGTCTGAATTGCTGAATTTTGCAAAAAATGAAATTCAGAACAAAACGAAGTGCACAAGCCTACTGCCCAGGCGAATTTTCAGCTTTTAACGCTGTCACGCTTTGACAATTGCGCAGTCACGCAACGCTGTACCCAATTTTATTTTTCATCATTTTCCTCCCACCAATAAAGCTTTCTTTTGGTGGTATTTAATCACCGCTGGGTTTTTAATTTTATGCTAAAAAAACTAAAAAAGACCAACATTTAAAAAAAAAAGTTTCTTCTTAGTTTCTATCAGAAAATTTTGTAAATAAGTAATTTTTCTCCTTCATTGGTGGGCACTGATGAGGCGGCAATGAAGGGCACTGATGAGGCGGCACTAATATACAGCACTGATAGGTGGCACTTATTGGCAATGATGGGTGGCACTGATAGGCACTGAAAGGCAACACTGGCATCATTGATGGGTACAGGTTGGCACCACAAATGGGCACAGAGTGGCATCACTGATGGGCACTGTTGGTGCTGCACTGATGATCTATCCAGGTCTGCCCTGTAAGGAGATGCCACTGATTGGCTCTCCTCTCCTCAAGCTCTGTCAGTGTGAGACGATAAACGGCATCTCCTTGTATTCATGTGATTGGCTGTGATGCAGATGACCACATGGGTACAGGGCCGCAGCTCTTTACTGACATTGGGTTTGTGCCATGTCTTATGGACACAGCGCGCCCCCCGCGGCAAGACTGGGTGACGTCATATGACATCGGCCCCCCGTCATCTGTCTATACGGCGGGCGGGAGGCGGTTAAAGTATAACTAAAGGCAGGACTTTTATTTTTAAGTTTTAAATAGAGGGGAGAGGGATTCGATTGCTTGTCAGTTTTTACTGCTGTCTGTGCCCCCCCCCCCCCTCTCTGTTTGCCCTGTTTACCATTATCATTGAAAATTAAAGATGTAATGGGAGGGAAATATTCTATTGGGGTCACAAGTTCTGGTGACCTGGGGACCCCCAAAACGTTCCCTTAATTTGCAAGGATTTCCTCTCACTTCCTGTTTGGCTATGAGACAGGAAGTGAAGGGAAATCTCTGCAATGGGAGACAGATGGTGAAAAAAAATCTAAACAGGGGTTATAAACCCCCCCCCCCCGCTCTATGCAAAATGGAAAAAAAAAAGTTTTGCCAATTCTTCTACTTTAACCCCTTCAGCCCCGGAAGGATTTCCCACTTTAGGACCAGAGCACTTTTTGCGATTCGGCGCTGCGTCGCTTTAACAATTGCGCAGTCGTGTGACGTTGTAACTAAATTTGCGTCCTTTTTTTCCCACAAACAGAGCTTTCTTTTTTCCCCTCTGCGTCATTTCTGATCGCCGCTATAAACAGAAAAAGAGCGACAATTTTTTAAGAAAAAAAGGTTCTCTTTATCCATTGCTCTCAGTGCCGGCGTTAGAAGAAATCCTCTGCTAAAAGGACTTGTTAGCGCTTTTTTGTGCCCGTGCCGGAAACGGTGCCAAATGGCTCTATGTGGGCTGAGTGCACCCTGCAGGAAGTGCTGTCTGATCTCCAGTGTTCATTGTGTGTTGCCGAGCGACCCGTAATCTCTATATCTGTTCCTGTGACCCGGCTTGCCTTGACCCTGCTGATTCCTGCCTGCAACGACCCCCGGCTTGTCTATGACCATTCTCCTACCTAATCCTTTTGTACCTTTGCTGCCTGGCTGTTGATGACCCTGCCTGGACCTGACCATCCACCAGCCTGCTCCTCCTGTACCGCATGACCCGGCCTGTACGACCACGCTTCAGTTGTGCACCAACGGACTTCCTACCATCACCAGTGACCCAGTCCGACCCTCGTGCCACCCTGCACTCCCGAGCCACCTGTCTGCTCTACCAGGGGTTCCCAAGTCAGGGTAGTAAGGGAGGTTGCCTGCTGCATAAGTCAGACTCATCCACCAGGTACGTGACAGCAGATTGCTCCCCCTAAGCTCCCGCCAAGAGCTGTCCCCACAAGGGGGGTATCTCACATTCACAGCCTCTGCTGTTGTCTATCAGGATCCACGTCGAATACACTCCTTCCATCCTCCCAACCCAATTGCCTCAGTAATGTGTAAGAGAAAAATAAAACCCCATAGCACAATAACGTTTCACCATTGATTGTTAAATGTCTGGGCATGCGCTAACATTGGGTCTGTATGTTAAAAATCAGGAAGTCTGGGACGCTCGTGCGCTCCACGGACCAGGAACAGGAAGTGATGTAATAGACACTAGATGCTCCGCCCACTAATAACAATCAATGGTGAAACGTTTCTGTGACTACAGTTGTAAATATTTTTAAGAAGTTTAAGGTCCAAAGCAGTGTAGCCGACCTCCTTGGACGCGACCACAAAAGGAAGAATTGATCCGGGATTGAACAGAAGGATAGTGGTAGACAAACAGCCAAGAAGAACTTCCAAAGAGAGACAATCTGAATGCCACAGTGGAGGTATCGGTGTCTAAACACACCATCTGCTGCTTTGTAAGTAACCATGGGCTCAAAGGAAGAAGATATCCAAAGGAAGATCCTCCACTCTTACATTCAAAGGACAAGGGGGCGCTCTTTACGTCTAGAGGAAAAAAGATTTCATCTACAAATATATTCTATATTATTGTATAATAAACAATGGATGAGACAATGATTATCACTATAAGGTAATCTCATAATCTTTGTGCCAATAATGAGTCCTTTTAGTTGCGGTTCCTGCATCTCACAGTGAGGCTTGCAACACAAACAGGAAGTTTGGTGGAGGCTGTCAGAGTGAGGTTTGGAGGGCAGAGAGGGAGTATATTATGTGGTGACGCAGGACGTTGCCCGTGCCCCAGGAAGACGTGACCTATCACGAAACATGTAGGGCGGAGTCTACGCACTGACGTCACCACACCGCATGTTGATCCCGCGAGGACGGGCGTTTTTATTCGTTTGCTGGCTTTTTTACATATATGCGCATATTGATTTTCTACAATGTGAGTACCCTGCTTTTATATGCTATGTTTTAATTAAAGAAGTGTTACAGTATTACGCTATGTAGCCCTTGTTTTTTATGGCGTGTACTTTGGGAGTGTCCTGTAAGATCTGCTGCACCCGATTAATCTATGAGACGGAGGCTGCTGGAACCTGGAGGATTTAGGAGGATCGCCTCTTTTCGTTTTACCACACCGGTCCCTGCAGAGGGCTATATCTGCTCGTGAGGTTGACCTTAGCTAGAGATAGCGGGGTCTCTGCTTCCGGCAAGGGTCTCTATTACCCACATTATCACTGGAGGTGTTCGCACGATTTTCTGCGGTGGTGGATAAAAGAAGGGACTTCTTTCACTGGCTATTCTCCGATGTGATTTGATGGATATGATAATTTTGACTTTTTCTCTTTAAAGCACGACTGCTTTCCTTTTCCTCACAAGACTTTTTTCACCAGTGTTTTTTCACAAGTTTTTTTTTTTGGACTCATTTTCTCACTAACAAATATATTATGCTTTTTTATTTGTGTTAATCATCTCACATGTGATACACGTATATGTCAGAGTTATTTTAGCGCAACAATATTGTTTGTTTAAAATACAGAAAGGTTTCTTCACAGTAAGAGCTGTGAAAATGTGGAATAGACTCCCCCCAGAGGTGGGTTTGGGCAGCACAGTTGATTGCTATAAGAAAGTCCTGGATTCTTTCCTTAATGTAAATAATATAACTGGGTACTAACATTTATAGGCAAAGTTGATCCAGGGGGAATCTGATTTCCTCTCGGGGAATCAGGAAGGAATTTTTTCCCCCGTTATAGCAAATTGGATCCATGCTTTGCTGGGGTTTTTTGCCTTCCTCTGGATCAGCTGTGGGTGAAGGATTGGATATGATATTGTTTGGTTGTGTATGAATATGTGTGTGTAGAAATCTTTTTTGTATTTTTTTTGGTTGAACTGGATGGACTTGTGTCTTTTTTCATGTAACATTATAAAGCCAGACGGGAATTTCTTTTAGTAGGTCACATTGGGGTTGATTTACTAAAACTCCAGAGTGTAAAATCTGGTGCAGCTCTTAGAAACCAATCAGCTTCCAGGTTTTATTGCCCAAGCTTATGTGAACAAGGTGAGGTTAGAAGCTGATTGGCTACCATGCACAGCTGCACCAGATTCAGAATGCTCCAGTTTTTGTAAATCTCCCCCTTCTATGTCCACAGATCTAAAACAGAGTTCCCCAAACTATGACCCTCCAGCTGTTGCAGGAACTCCACGTCCCATTGTACAACTCTGACATTCTCAGACATGACTAGGCATGATGGGAATTGTAGGTCCTGAACAACTGGAGGGTCATAGTTTGGAGACCCCGGACAAATAAAGCTTTGATAGAAAAGAATACGATACCTACTGTGAAACATGAAGGAGGCTTTGCTATCTTTCCAGCCTGCATAGCTGTGTCTGGCACAGGGTGCCTTGTATCTGAGGCACAATGAAATCTCATGACTATCAAGGAATTCTAGTCTAGCGAGTCAAAAAACAATGTATATGTGGAGAATATTCAATGTATCAATGGCTGGCCAATGGCTGGGATGACTGTAGGCAGTCCAAAAAAGTCCACAGATCGGTGATCCAAAGGGCAGCTCAGCATGGGCAGCCAAAGATACTTCTAAGAACCGGAGACATAGAATACACAAGTGCCTCTAAGTGTAGCTGCTGAGGAAGTATTTATTAAAACGAGGGACAAGTTACTGACAAACACAATGAGATGGAAGGCATTGCAGTGACAGCCATTGTGGGCCAAGCTCAGCAGACACGCCAGATGGGCAGATAGTGGTGAGGAGGTGGAGGAGATCTCACGGTGCTCTGAGGTGAGGGAAACGCCGGTGGCTTCAGTGCTTCCTGTAACCGCGATGTCACTCAGCCGTCACTTCTGGTCGTGGCTGTGGTCGTACAACAATGCCTTCCATCTCATTGTGTTTGTGAGGAACTTGTCCCTTGTTTTAATAAATACTTCCTCAGTGGCTACACTTAGAGGCGCTTGTGTATCCTCTGTCTCCGGTTCTTAGAAGTATCTTTGGCTTCCCACGCTGAGCTGCCCTTTGGATCACCGATCTGTGGACTTTTTTGGACTGCCTACAGTCATCCCAGCCATTGGCCAGCCGTTGATACATTGAATATTTGCTCTCCACATAGACATTGTTTTTTATCTTGCTAGACTAGAATTCCTTGATAGTCATGAGATTTCATTGTGCCTCAGATACAAGGCACCCTGTGCCAGACACACTAATGTATCATGAGTTGTAGATTTCTAATTTTTAGCAGGGGGTTCCCCGAGACCGGAGAATTATTTCCAGAGTTCCTCAGTGTTGAAAAGGTTGAGAAACCCTGGTTTAGGAACTCTTTAGGTGATTCACCCCCTTAGCCACTTCCGGACCGCCGTATGCAGAATGACGGCCGGGAAGTGGTTCAGTTATCCTGACTGGGCTGCATATGACGTCCTCAGGATAACAAGCCGCCGCACACCCGGGGAGGCACGCATCACGGCGTTTGGTGGTGTGGGAGGTCAGTCTGACCCCCCCCCCATTACCGATCTCGGTAAAGCGCTTCCACCTGAAGCACTTTACCATGTGATCACGGCTGGTCACAGTGTAACACAGGAAAGCCGTTTATCGGTCTGCAGACCTGAGGAGTGGAGAGCCAATCGGCTGCTCTCCTGACAGGGAGGGTTTGTGCTGGTGGTTTATCAGCACATCTCCCCCTAGGATTACCACACTAAACCACCAGGGAGCCTGCCCAGGGACCACCAGCAATGTGCCCACCCAGGACCACCAGGGAGCCGACCAGGGACCACCAGGGAGCCGATCTGGACCACCAAGGAGACCACCAGGTAAGGGGCACAGTGCCCAATATGGATGGCACTCAGTGCCACCTTCAGATGCCACCCTAGATCACCAGGGAACGGACCCCTATCAGTGCATCTGCCCACCAGTGCCCCTATCAGTGCGTACCAGTGCCACATATCAGTGCCCACCAGTGCCACCTACCAGTGCCCACCTATCAGTGCCCACCAGTGCCACCTATCAGTGCCCAGTGATGCCTATGAGTGCCAATCAGTGCAGTCTATGAGTGCCCATCAGTGTCGCTTATCAGTGTCCATCAGTGCTGCATATCAGTGCCACCTATCAGTGTCTGTCAGTGCTGCATATCAGCGCCACCTATCAGTGTCTGTCAGTGCTGTTTATCAGTGCCGCCTAACAGTGCTCATCATTGCTACATATAAGTGCCTCATCATCAGTGCCACCTCATCAGTGTCACCTCATCAGTGCCCGTCAGTGTAGCCTCATCAGTACCCATCGGTGATGGAGAAAATTTACTTATTTACAAAGTTTTGTGAGTGCAAAAAATAAAAATTGCAGAGGTGATAAAATCCCACCAAAAGAAAGCTCTATTTGTGGGAACAAAATGATAAAAAGTTTGTTTGGGTGCAGCGTCGCACGACCGCGCAATTGTCATTCAAAGCGCAGCAGCACTGAAAGCTGAACATTGGTCTGGTAGGGAAGCGTCCTAAGTGCCCGGTATTGAAGGGGTGAAATGTTTTGTCTCATGGTTTCCAGCACCTTCAGGATCTGCTGGCCCATAAAGTGATTCAGGGATTTTGCAGTGGAAGAAACTGAAAATGTCTTTGATGGACCCCAAGGACTTAGAGCTTTAGAAAGAGAACAGAAAAAAAAAAGTATTTTTACAGCCAAGCGAGTTGAGTTAATAGAAGCAAGGGCTTCATTCCAACTCTAAGGGGTGCCTGTAAAATAACAGTCAGTGTTAATGGATTGCTGACGACCGCCCACATGACCACCAACCTGATTTGCTTCCTACTTTATTTTACCCAGGGGAGGGCTGGGCCAGGGGGCAGGGTGGCAATTGCCCCCCCAGGCCACTCCAACTTACATTTGAAATGGCCAGTGGCAGTTGCCAGACAATATTTTCTTTTTGTGGAGGAAGTAGGGGCAAGGGGCACGGCCGCCAACTAACTGCAAGCAGAGGGGGGAGGGGCGCCAAGGGCCGGCCCTACCATGGATGATGTTTATTATAGGAGGCGGTCCAGGAGGCGGGACTTCTTATGACAGCGTCCGTGCCAGGTAAGCAGGAGACCCCCGCTCTTTGTAATCCAGCAGCTCTCCTCTTTCTGCATTGCAGGCTGCATTGGATGGGCACTAGTGAGGCTGCATTGATGGGCACTGGTGAGGCTGCATTGATGGGCACTGGTGAGGCTGCATTGATGGGCACTTATGAGGCTGCATTGATGGGCACTGATGAGGCTGCACCTCCTTTGTTGCTATTAACATTAAATGATGTTACCACATTGTATTATATTTGTCTTGCTTCATAACATCAATATCCATTGTAAAATCAGGTGGGCATGGATGGTGAGCTGATTTGGTGGTTCATTGGGCCACTTGACTGGACTTGCCCCCTAGGCCTAAGGCTGCCAGCCCTCCCCTGATTTTACCGGTCGTTGTGTTTCCAGAAGTGGCTGTAAAACGCGCACCCCTGTGTGGCTTCAATGTTCTTGGTGTCCATGGAAGGTTTTCAGGGTTGATAGCTTTCCAGTGATTGGAGATTTGTGGAAGGGAACATTTTCCTTTATCCGCCAGCCTATGTATTATATTTGTGCCCTTGTATTTCTATGGGATTGGTAAAGCAATGGAGCAGCGTGCTGTCTGATCCACAAATATCCCTGTAAATTCTCTACCTGCTTCCCGTCTGGGCAATGGGGGCTTTGTTATCTCCTACGACTACGGCTGCTTCTCAGCTACACAGAGATATTGAATTGTGAATGGTGCTTTGGACCTGGCTGCTACACCGCCTTGTCTTCACGCCTTGGACCCGATTATTAAAGAAGCCGATTCTAGCAGATGGACTGGTGAATTAAATATCCGGAGAAAAGATTTAAAGCTAAAATTTAATTTGCTTATTTATCCCCCCCCATCATCATCAACATGCCAATGAAACCTTTCCATTTTCATTGCACACCTTCTACCCTCATCACTGGGTCTCTGTGCTTCTCTATGCCGGGTTGGTGGGCAGTCCACCATACACAGAAAATTTCCTGCTGGTCGGACGTCGGGTTCAAATTATCTGAGAGTGATCAGCACTGCAGTCCATGGAACCCAGCGCCATTCATAGTATCTGCTGCAGCAATTCTGACTTTTAGGCCTCATACACGGGGGCGCTATTAATGCCACATTTTTCAGCTGAGGGGGAGTTAGAGGGGGAAGGGCTGTGATCACTCCCCTCCCCCAGCCAGCCCAGCCCCCATACAGTTAGAACACACTGAGGGAACACTGTTAACCCTTAGAGCACCCCCTGCAGGTTAACCCCTTCACTGCCAATGGCATTTACACAGTAATCAGTGCATTTTTATAGCACTGATCGCTGTATAAATGCCAATGGTTCCGAAAAAAGTGTCAAAATGGTCCGACATGTCCGCCGTAATATCGCAGTACCGCTAAAAATCGCAGATTGCCGCCATTACTAGTAAAAAAAAAGAAATAAAAACTCCAGAAATTAATTCTCATCATCCGTAAACGCAGCAACTTTTGCACAAACCAATCAATAAACGGCGATTGCGATTTTTTTTTACCAAAAATGTGAGGAAGAATATAAATCGGCCAAAACCGATGAAAAAAATATTTTTTTATATTTTTTTTTTGGATTTGTATTTTAGCAAAAAGTAAAAAAATTTGAGTTTTTTTGCAAAATTGTCGCTCTTCTTTTGTTTATAGCGGCGATCAGAAATCAGACACAGCGATGATCAAATACCACCAAAAGAAATCTCTATTTGTAAGGAAAAAAAGGATGCAAGTTTCGTTTGAGCACAACGTCGCACGACTGCGCAATTGTGAGTTAAAGCGACGCAGCGCCGAATCGCAAAAAGTGCTCTGGTCCTAAAGTGGGAAATCCTTCCGGGGTTGAAATGGTTAAAGTGGAGTTCCACCCAGAAAATTTTTTTTACACCATTCAAGTCCTTTGCCTATATAGATTTACCTTTGAAGGAAAAAACAAATTCTACTCACTCTAAGTGGCTTGTTGCTAGGTGGTCTCTGTAATCTGCCCCTTTTAGGTCCTAGGCTCTTCTCCTCACTTTCTGCTTCGCCTGGCCTCCTGGGAGATGCGACTCATCATTTCCCAGGAGTCAGTGGGCTTCCCTGTACTGTTATTTCCAGACAGGAAATGACAAAATTTAAGGCGGATCCGAGATCGAGTACTGCATGATGGTTACCCACCATGCACTTCTTTCAGGAAGAGATGCCAGGAGATCCAGGATGGGCTTCAGATGCCCTCAGCTAAAATGGAAAAGTCCAGCAGTGAGAGAAAGGAAATTGTGAGTAAAGAATACATGGAATTACTCGGCGGTGTGAAAGAAGGAAACAAAAGGTCACGTCTATTTGGTATTAAAAGAGTGGATGCCAAAAAAAAATAAAAACATTTTCTGGGTGGAGCTCCGCTTTAAGAACGCCTCTCCATGTTATTCTATGGCAGTGGTTCTCAACTCCGGTCCTCAGGACCCACCAACAGGCCAGATTTTAAGTATTACCTTGGGAAGATGCAGACTAGAATACTGCAATCACTGAGCAGCAAATGATATCACCTGTGATGTATTTCAGTTATCCTGCAAACCTGGCCTGTTAGGGGGTCCCGAGGACCGGAGTTGAAAACCACTGATCTATGGCCTCATGCACACGTTGGCGTTTTTGAGCTGTAGATGGCATCGGCGTTCTTAAGCTGTAAAGCTAACGCAGGACCAGCGCGTTCCGAGGTTGTAGCGTTGACGCTGAGCCGCCAAAACGCTCAATAACACTCATTTGCACCGTCTAAGCGTCAACCGGCGTTTTATGTTCTAAAATGTCCAGAAATAGCAGAGTGATGTCTTTTTAAGCAAAACGCAACTTAGCGCTGGCGCTCAACAACGCGCATTAACGCCGATGCAAAATGCAGATTTTTTTTCCTGGCGTTGGCGCCGACGTTACAGCTCGTTTTTTCAAACGCCCGTGTAGGTGAGGCCTCCAGGAACATCTGTACTGCATGCGGTTGGTAGCGATGGTAACGTTATTCAACAAGCTAGAACTCGTTTAGATCTTATTTGGGGCATTAAATCTTTTCGCTGCCACCAACATAAGGAATGCGCGTGTCCGGCCACGTCTGACTATTGACTTTCCTGCTCAAGTCATCGGTCAGCTGTAAAGCCACCCAATCACTTCCATGGGTCTAGCGACGTGTCACCCCCCTCCTCCCCCCTCCGCCATTTATTCTGGGCTCTGCTGCCCCTCCTGAGTGCCTGAGGGTGGTCAGACGAGTTGCGGCGGAGAGAGCAACAAATGATCAATCGCTGATCGCCTGGGCACTGAATTCATTTGGAAGCAGCAAGCTTCTTGTCACTTTCAGTTTCAGAGCTGTCATTCCCTGGCTGCTGTGGGGAAGAAGCAGATCAATCAATCAATCTGTGCTTTACAAATTTCATTGGGGTCCATAGGAGCCATAGGGGTCCAATAGAGCCCTCGTGTCTCCTTAAAGTGGGAGTAAAATCCTATGGCCGATTTTTACCTTTAGGTAAGCCTATAGTACAGTAAATATCTCCTACAAATGCTCAGTTTAAGAAATATTTACTTGTGAGACCACCGGTGACGTCGCCAGCGCATGCGCTCTGCTGTGACCAGTGCCTCCCGCTCGCATGAGCAGCAGTGACATCATTGTGTCTTGTCCAATCAAAGAACCGGAGTTCACCAACCTGGAAGAAAGACTGGGTGAAGATGGAAGCCCTGTCAGTGGTGACATCACGGAGATAATTATATCATCACTATACATTATATTATCATTATACATTATATCATCATTATACATTATATTATCATTATACATTATATTATCATTATACATTATATTATCACTATACATTATATTATCACTATACATTATATCATCATTATACATTATATTATCACTATACATTATATTATCATTATACATTATATTATCATTATACGTTATATTATCATTATACATTATATTATCATTATATATTATATTATCATTATACATTATATTATCACTATACATTATGTTATCACTATACATTATATTATCATTATACATTATGTTATCATTATACATTATATTATCATTATACATTATATTATCACTATACATTATGTTATCATTATACATTATATTATCACTATACATTATGTTATCATTATACATTATATTATCATTATACATTATATTATCATTATACATTATATTATCATTATACGTTATATTATCATTATACATTATATTATCATTATATATTATATTATCATTATACATTATATTATCACTATACATTATATTATCATTATACATTATATCATCATTATACATTATATTATCATTATACATTATATTATCATTATACATTATATTATCATTATACGTTATATTATCATTATACATTATATTATCATTATATATTATATTATCATTATACATTATATTATCACTATACATTATGTTATCATTATACATTATGTTATCATTATACATTATATTATCATTATACATTATATTATCACTATACATTATGTTATCATTATACATTATATCATCATTATACATTATATTATCATTATACATTATATTATCATTATACGTTATATTATCATTATACATTATATTATCATTATATATTATATTATCATTATACATTATATTATCACTATACATTATATCATCATTATACATTATATTATCACTATACATTATGTTATCATTATACATTATATTATCACTATACATTATATTATCACTATACATTATATTATCATTATACATTATATTATCATTATACATTATATTATCACCATACATTATATTATCATTATACATTATATTATCATTATACATTATATCATCATTATACATTATATTATCATTATACATTATATTATCACTATACATTATGTTATCATTATACATTATATTATCATTATACATTATATTATCATTATACGTTATATTATCATTATACATTATATTATCATTATACATTATATCATCATTATACATTATATTATCACTATACATTATGTTATCATTATACATTATGTTATCATTATACATTATATTATCATTATACATTATATTATCACTATACATTATATCATCATTATACATTATATCATCATTATACATTATATTATCACTATACATTATGTTATCATTATACATTATGTTATCATTATACATTATATTATCATTATACATTATGTTATCATTATACATTATATTATCACTATACATTATATTATCACTATACATTATATTATCATTATACATTATATTATCACTATACATTATGTTATCATTATACATTATGTTATCATTATACATTATATTATCATTATACATTATGTTATCATTATACATTATATTATCATTATACATTATATTATCACTATACATTATATCATCATTATACATTATATTATCATTATACATTATATTATCATTATACATTATATTATCACTATACATTATATTATCACTATACATTATATCATCATTATACATTATGTTATCATTATACATTATATTATCACTATACATTATATTATCATTATACATTATGTTATCACTATACATTATATTATCATTATACATTATATTATCATTATACATTATATTATCACTATACATTATATTATCACTATACATTATATTATAACTATACATTATATTATCATTATACATTATATTATCATTATGCATTATATCATCACTATACATTATATTATCACTATACATTATATCATCATTATACATTATATCATCACTATACATTATATCATCATTATACATTATATCATCACTATACATTATATTATCACTATACATTATATTATAACTATACATTATATTATCATTATACATTATATCATCATTATACATTATATTATCACTATACATTATATTATCACTATACATTATATTATCATTATACATTATGTTATCATTATACATTATATTATCATTATACATTATGTTATCATTATACATTATATTATCATTATACATTATATTATCATTATACGTTATATTATCATTATACATTATATTATCACTATACATTATATTATCATTATACATTATATCATCACTATACATTATATCATCATTATACATTATGTTATCATTATACATTATATTATCACTATACATTATATTATCACTATACATTATATCATCACTATACATTATATCATCATTATACATTATATCATCATTATACATTATATTATCACTATACATTATATTATCACTATACATTATATTATCATTATACATTATGTTATCATTATACATTATATTATCATTATACATTATATTATCACTATACATTATATCATCACTATACATTATATTATCACTATACATTATATTATCACTATACATTATATTATCACTATACATTATGTTATCATTATACATTATATCATCACTATACATTATGTTATCATTATACATTATATTATCATTATACATTATATTATCACTATACATTATATCATCACTATACATTATATTATCACTATACATTATATTATCACTATACATTATATTATCACTATACATTATGTTATCATTATACATTATATCATCACTATACATTATGTTATCATTATACATTATATTATCATTATACATTATATTATCACTATACATTATATCATCACTATACATTATATTATCACTATACATTATATTATCACTATACATTATATTATCACTATACATTATGTTATCATTATACATTATATCATCACTATACATTATGTTATCATTATACATTATATTATCATTATACATTATATTATCATTATACATTATATCATCACTATACATTATATTATCATTATACATTATATTATCACTATACATTATATTATCACTATACATTATGTTATCATTATACATTATATCATCACTATACATTATGTTATCATTATACATTATATTATCATTATACATTATATTATCATTATATATTATATCATCATTATACATTATATTATCACTATACATTATATTATCACTATACATTATATTATCATTATACATTATATCATCATTATACATTATATTATCACTATACATTATGTTATCATTATACATTATATCATCACTATACATTATGTTATCATTACACATTATATCATCATTATACATTATATTATCATTATACATTATATCATCATTATACATTATATTATCATTATACATTATATCATCATTACACATTATATCATCATTATACATTATATTATCATTATACATTATATTATCATTATACATTATATCATCACTATACATTATATTATCACTATACATTATATTATCACTATACATTATATTATCATTATACATTATATCATCACTATACATTATATTATCACTATACATTATATTATCATTATACATTATATTATCACTATACATTATATTATCACTATACATTATATCATCACTATACATTATATTATCACTATACATTATATTATCATTATACATTATGTTATCATTATACATTATATTATCACTATACATTATATTATCACTATACATTATATCATCACTATACATTATATCATCATTATACATTATATCATCACTATACATTATATCATCATTATACATTATATCATCACTATACATTATATTATCACTATACATTATATTATCATTATACATTATATCATCACTATACATTATATCATCATTATACATTATATTATCACTATACATTATATCATCATTATACATTATATCATCACTATACATTATATCATCACTATACATTATATTATCACTATACATTATATCATCATTATACATTATATCATCACTATACATTATATCATCATTATACATTACATTATCATTATACATTATGTTATCATTATACATTATATTATCATTATACATTATATCATCATTATACATTATATTATCACTATACATTATATTATCACTATACATTATATCATCATTATACATTATATTATCATTATATATTATATCATCATTATACATTATATTATCACTATACATTATATTATCATTATACATTATATCATCATTATACATTATATTATCACTATACATTATATCATCACTACACATTATATTATCACTATACATTATATTATCACTATACATTATATTATCACTATACATTATATCATCATTATACATTATATCATCATTATATATTATATTATCACTATACATTATATTATCATTATACATTATATTATCATTATACATTATATTATCATTATACATTATATTATCACTATACATTATATCATCACTATACATTATATCATCATTATACATTATATCATCATTATACATTATATTATCACTATACATTATATTATCATTATACATTATATCATCATTATACATTATGTTATCATTATACATTATATCATCACTATACATTATGTTATCACTATACATTATATTATCATTATACATTATATCATCATTATACATTATATTATCATTATACATTATATTATCACTATACATTATATTATCATTATACATTATATCATCATTATACATTATATTATCATTATACATTATATCATCATTATACATTATATTATCATTATACATTATATCATCACTATACATTATATTATCATTATACATTATATTATCACTATACATTATATTATCATTATACGTTATATCATCATTATACATTATGTTATCATTATACATTATATTATCACTATACATTATATTATCACTATACATTATATTATCATTATACATTATACTATCATTATACATTATATTATCACTATACATTATATTATCACTATACATTATATTATCATTATACATTATATTATCACTATACATTATATTATCATTATACATTATATTATCACTATACATTATATCATCATTATATCATCATTATACATTATATCATCATTATACATTATATTATCATTATACATTATATTATCATTATACATTATATTATCACTATACATTATGTCATCATTATACATTATATCATCATTATACATTATATTATCACTATACATTATATTATCACTATACATTATATTATCATTATACATTATATTATCATTATGCATTATATTATCACTATACATTATATTATCATTATACATTATATTATCATTATACATTATATTATCATTATACGTTATATTATCATTATACATTATATTATCACTATACATTATATTATCACTATACATTATATTATCACTATACATTATATTATCATTATACATTATATTATCATTATACGTTATATTATCATTATACATTATATTATCACTATACATTATATTATCACTATACATTATATTATCATTATACATTATATTGTCACTATACATTATATTATCATTATACATTATATTATCACTATACATTATATTATCATTATACATTATATCATCATTATACATTATATTATCACTATACATTATATTATCACTATACATTATATTATCATTATACATTATATTGTCACTATACATTATATTATCATTATACATTATATTATCACTATACATTATATTATCATTATACATTATATCATCATTATACATTATATTATCATTATACATTATATCATCACTATACATTATATTATCATTACACATTATATCATCATTATACATTATATTATCATTATACATTATATCATCATTATACATTATATTATCACTATACATTATATTATCACTATACATTATATTATCATTATACATTATATCATCATTATACATTATATTATCATTATACATTATATCATCACTATACATTATATTATCATTACACATTATATCATCATTATACATTATATTATCATTATACATTATATCATCATTATACATTATATTATCACTATACATTATATTATCACTATACATTATATCATCATTATACATTATATTATCACTATACATTATATCATCATTATACATTATATTATCATTATACATTATATCATCATTATACATTATATTATCACTATACATTATATCATCATTATACATTATATTATCATTATACATTATATTATCATTATACATTATATTATCACTATACATTATATTATCACTATACATTATATCATCATTATACATTATATTATCATTATACATTATATTATCACTATACATTATATTATCATTATACATTATATTATCACTATACATTATATTATCATTATACATTATATCATCATTATACATTATATCATCATTATACATTATATTATTACTATACATTATATTATCACTATACATTATATCATCATTATACATTATATTATAACTATACATTATATTATCACTATACATTATATTATCATTATACATTATATTATAACTATACATTATATTATCACTATACATTATATTATCATTATACATTATATTATAACTATACATTATATTATCACTATACATTATATTATAACTATACATTATATTATCACTATACATTATATTATCATTATACATTATATCATCATTATACATTATATTATCACTATACATTATATTATCACTATACATTATATTATCATTATACATTATATCATCATTATACATTATATTATCATTATACATTATATCATCATTATACATTATATCATCATTATACATTATATTATCATTATACATTATATTATCACTATACATTATATTATCACTATACATTATATTATCATTATACATTATATCATCATTATACATTATATTATCATTATACATTATATTATCATTATACATTATATTATCACTATACATTATATTATCACTATACATTATATTATCATTATACATTATATCATCATTATACATTATATTATCATTATACATTATATCATCATTATACATTATATCATCATTATACATTATATTATCATTATACATTATATTATCACTATACATTATATTATCATTATACATTATATTATCATTATACATTATATCATCATTATACATTATATTATCATTATACATTATATTATAACTATACATTATATTATCACTATACATTATATTATAACTATACATTATATTATCATTATACATTATATTATCACTATACATTATATTATCACTATACATTATATTATCACTATACATTATATTATCATTATACATTATATTATCATTATACATTATATTATCACTATACATTATATTATCATTATACATTATATTATCATTATACATTATATTATCACTATACATTATATTATCATTATACATTATATTATCATTATACATTATATTATCACTATACATTATATTATCATTATACATTATATTATCATTATACATTATATTATCATTATACATTATATTATCACTATACATTATATTATCATTATACATTATATCATCATTATACATTATATTATTACTATACATTATATTATCACTATACATTATATTATCATTATACATTATATTATCACTATACAGCCATAATTACAATTGAATAATGAAATAAAATCTGTCTTTTCTATGCTCCTGCTGTATGGAAATGTAGAATATGAAATGACATTTTATTATGCTATTTATAAAGCGTAATTAAAATGTTCTTCCTCCATATCTCTGCTTTTTCTGACACATCAGTGGGAGTTTGAGGTTCCAACCCTCCCAGGCTTTCATGGTAAGTCAGAGTGTGGATTTGATTAATTTGTCTGATTTGGAAGTTGCTAAACTTGTGACAGATTCTGTCACTGACATAGCAATGTAAGTGTTGGGTATAGGATAGGTCTTTCTGTAGCGTTGGGTGTGGGATAGGTCTTTCTGTAGCATTGGGTGTGGGATAGGTCTTTCTGTAGGGTTGGGTGTGGGATAGGTCTTTCTGTAGCGTTGGGTGTGGGATAGGTCTTTCTGTAGTGTTGGGTGTAGGATAGGTCTTTCTGTAGCGTTGGGTGTGGGATAGGTCTTTCTGTAGCGTTGGGTGTGGGATAGGTCTTTCTGTAGCGTTGGGTGTGGGATAGGTCTTTCTGTAGCGCTGGGTGTGGGATAGGTCTTTCTGTAGCGCTGGGTGTGGGATAGGTCTTTCTGTAGCGTTGGGTGTGGGATAGGTCTTTGTTTAGCGTTGGGTGTGGGATAGGTCTTTCTGTAGGGTTGGGTGTGGCATAGGTCTTTGTTTAGCGTTGGGTGTGGGATAGGTCGTTCTGTAGTGTTGGGTGTGGGATAGGTCTTTCTGTAGCGTTGGGTGTGGGATAGGTCTTTGTTTAGCGTTGGGTTTGGGATAGGTCTTTCTGTAGTGTTGGGTGTGGGATAGGTCTTTTCGTAGGTAGCGTTGGGTGTGGCATAGGTCTTTCTGTAGCGTTGGGTGTGGGATAGGTCTTTCTGTAGCGTTGGGTGTGGGATAGGTCTTTCTGTAGGGTTGGGTGTGGGATAGGTCTTTCTGTAGCGTTGGGTGTGGGATAGGTCTTTCTGTAGCGTTGGGTGTGGGATAGGTCTTTCTGTAGCGTTGGGTGTGGCATAGGTCTTTCTGTAGCGTTGTGTGTGGGATAGGTCTTTCTGTAGCGTTGGGTGTGGGATAGGTCTTTCTGTAGCGTTGGGTGTGGGATAGGTCTTTCTGTAGCATTGGGTGTGGGATAGGTCTTTCTGTAGTGTTGGGTGTGGGATAGGTCTTTCTGTAGTGCTGGGTGTAGGATAGGTCTTTGTTTAGCGTTGAGTGTGGGATAGGTCTTTCTGTAGCATTGGGTGTGGGATAGGTCTTTCTGTAGGGTTGAGTGTGAGATAGGTCTTTCGGTAGCGTTGGGTGTGGGATAGGTCTTTCTGAAGCTTTGGGTGTGGGATAGGTCGTTCTGTAGCATTGGGTGTGGGATAGGTCTTTCTGTAGGGTTGGGTGTGGGATAGGTCTTTATGTAGCATTGGGTGTGGGATAGGTCTTTCTGTAGTGTTGGGTGTGGGATAGGTCTTTCTGTAGCGTTGGGTGTGGGACAGATCTTTCTGTAGTGTTGGGTGTGGGATAGGTCTTTCTGTAGCGTTGGGTGTGGGACATGTCTTTCTGTAGCGTTGGGTGTGGGATAGGTCTTTCTGTAGCGTTGGGTGTGGGATAGGTCTTTCTGTAGCGTTGGGTGTGGGATAGGTCTTTCTGTAGGGTTGGGTGTGGGATAGGTCGTTCTGTAGCATTGGGTGTGGGATAGGTCTTTCTGTAGCATTGGGTGTGGGATAGGTCGTTCTGTAGCATTGGGTGTGGGATAGGTCTTTCTGTAGTGTTGGGTGTAGGATAGGTCTTTCTGTAGCATTGGGTGTGGCATAGGTCTTTCTGTAGCGTTGGGTGTGGGATAGGTCTTTCTGTAGGGTTGGGTGTGGGATAGGTCTTTCTGTAGCGTTGGGTGTGGGATAGGTCGTTCTGTAGCATTGGGTGTGGGATAGGTCTTTCTGTAGGGTTGAGTGTGAGATAGGTCTTTCTGTAGCGTTGGGTGTGGGATAGGTCTTTCTGAAGCGTTGGGTGTGGGATAGGTCTTTCTGTAGGGTTGGGTGTGGGATAGGTCTTTCTGTAGCGTTGGGTGTGGGATAGGTCTTTCTGTAGTGTTGGGTGTGGGATAGGTCTTTCTGTAGCGTTGGGTGTGGGATAGGTCTTTCTGTAGCGTTGGGTGTGATATAGGTCTTTCTGTAGTGTTGGGTGTAGGATAGGTCTTTCTGTAGTGTTGGGTGTGGGATAGGTCTTTCTGTAGCGTTGGGTGTGGGATAGGTCTTTCTGTAGTGTTGGGTGTGGGATAGGTCTTTCTGTAGTGTTGGGTGTAGGATAGGTCTTTCTGTAGCGTTGGGTGTGGGATAGGTCTTTCTGTAGCGTTGGGTGGGGGATAGGTCTTTCTGTAGTGTTGGGTGTGGGATAGGTCTTTCTGTAGCGTTGGGTGTGGGATAGGTCTTTCCGTAGCGTTGGGTGTGGGATAGGTCTTTCTGTAGTGTTGGGTGTAGGATAGGTCTTTCTGTAGCGTTGGGTGTGGGATAGGTCTTTCTGTAGCGTTGGGTGTGGGATAGGTCTTTCTGTAGCGCTGGGTGTGGGATAGGTCTTTCTGTAGCGTTGGGTTGCGATGTCTTTCTGGATAG